>JAJMBE010000035.1:0-103693 GCA_030565125.1 Candida pseudoviswanathii | reverse complement strand
CACGCCCCCCCCCCCCCCCCCCCTCTGCTTCTCTTTGTTTGGACGGCGGCCCCCTATTCTCTTATTGTTAGTGGTAGTGTGCACCCAACAAATTTCACCTTTCACCCAGACCTACTTTTTTTTTTGCAATCACCTCCACCATGAAAACTTTATAACCAGCACTCAACCCATTCACACTCGAGTGGCTTGTTCCTCGTAGTCTCTCTCTCCCCACACACATCTCGATTAACCACTCCATTTGTATCAAGTCAAACAGCATACATCGATCAAACAACAATCACCCCTTCAGAAAATATCATATTGAAACTTTTTCTCAACAATTATTATCATCACCACCACACCACACTACACCACACGTAAAACCCTCTGTTTCGTAGTTGATCTTCTTTCTAAGCTTCCAACATCCCGTCATCTCTTTGCATATAATATTATTCTGGAACCGTTTGAGCCACATTATTATAATCTGCTCACTCGCTTGACACCCACCACCACCCCACGGCTATCCGTCTCGCGTAGATACTCTGCACACTGCCCAAAGAATTAAACCTGTCCCTAGGAACATCTCCCCACACACACCACCCCTAACGGGTCATTGTCTTTTTTTGGGGCCACGATCTTTTACACTTGTTGTGCCCCCTTTTTCCAGATTCTTGTATTCTCCTTCCCTCCTAATCGTGTAGATCCTGCACACAATGTCTGTAGTTTTCTACACGACCATTGATTGTCGTCTCCCACACGACCGGAAAAAAATGCGTGAAATTAAAACCGAAGCAGGAAAAAAAAAATCCAAAAATCAACCAAAGGACACACACGCAGTTTAGACAGACACACACCAAAGGTTACAGTATGGCAATCGCATTTTTCTCCAATTGATTAATTACAACCATCCATTAGCAACCATCTCCACCCCAGCCAAAGCCCCCCTCTTATCCACTTACACGTATACAACAACAGCACACATTCACTACATGACGAGTCTAGTACTATACTTGGGAAAACAACTTATCAAACGAGCTATAGCCAGCGACATAGAAGAGGATACTCCCGATTTAACCACCCCCGACGATGATAACTTGGAAGATTCAAACCCAGTCGAGAATGAAATTTTCTCCAGTTGGGCCTTATTCATCTTGTTACTCTTGTTAATGAGTGCATTGTGGTCTTCGTACTTCTTGCAACAGAGAAGAATCAAAGCCATTCATGAAACCGTCTTGTCCATCTTTTGTGGTATGATTGTTGGCTTGATCATTAGAATGTCCCCCGGCCACTACATCCAAGACGCGGTCAAGTTCAACCCGGGTTATTTCTTCAACATCTTGTTGCCTCCCATCATCTTGAATAGTGGGTACGAGCTACACCAGGCGAATTTCTTTAGAAACTTGGGGAGTATCTTGACCTTTGCCATACCCGGTACCTTCATATCGGCATTAGTGGTGGGCATAATCATTTACATCTGGACAGCATTGGGGTTGGAAAATGTCAGTTTGGAGTTTGTCGATGCCTTGGCTGTGGGGGCAACATTGTCAGCTACTGATCCAGTCACCATCTTGTCCATTTTCAACGCGTACAAGGTCGACCCTAAATTGTACACAATTATTTTTGGAGAGTCCTTGTTGAACGATGCCATTTCCATTGTTATGTTTGAAACGTGTCAGAAGTTCCATGGCCAGCCAGTCAGATTTTCATCGTTCTTCCAAGGTGTGGGTTTATTCTTGATGACCTTCACCATCTCCACCATTATTGGTATCTTCATTGGTATCCTCGTGGCGTTGATCTTGAAACATTCTCACATTAGAAGATACCCCCAAATTGAAACGTGCTTGGTCTTGTTGTTTGCCTACCAATCGTACTTCTTTTCAAATGGGGCCCACATGTCGGGTATCGTCAGTTTATTATTTTGTGGAATCACGTTGAAGCACTACGCTTACTACAACATGTCGAGAAGAACACAAATCGCCACTAAATACATTTTCCAATTATTGGCACAATTATCAGAGAATTTCATCTTTATTTACTTGGGATTGTCGTTGTTCACCGAAGTTGAGTTGGTCTTCAAGCCATTGTTGATCATTGTTGCCTTCATTGCCATTTGTATCGCCAGATGGTCAGCGGTGTTCCCGTTGTCGAGATTCCTCAACTTCTTGTATCGTGCAAGATACGAAAAATATTCAGGTATAAGCAGCAACTCCATCAACGTCCCCGATGAGATCTCTCACTCTTATCAAATGATGATCTTCTGGGCGGGATTAAGGGGAGCCGTCGGTGTCGCATTGGCCATGGGATTCAGCGGTGAAGCCAAATGGACCTTGTTAGCCACTGTTTTGGTGGTTGTCGTGTTGACAGTGATCCTCTTTGGAGGTACCACTGCCTCGATGTTGGAGATTCTTGGAATCAAGATTGGATGCGTTGACGAGACTGGTGATTCCGATGATGAGTTTGAAATCGAAGCCCCTCGATTGTCCTTACAAACAAACAAACTGCCAAATCTCATGGGAAACAGAAGATTCGCCAGATCACAGACAAAATTGTCCGGGTACAAAGACAACGTGTCTGGGTCCGCAGCCAACTTGCTCGACGCCAATGGATCACCAAGTGATAATGCCGGAAACAGCAACTTTGACGAGGATGAGATTGTCGGAAGCGACGTCGAAGACTTCATGGGCGGCAGCGCCATCTCCACAACCACGAGTGTGCCGACAACCAGTGATCGTGGTGTGATTGGATCAATATTGAGTGCTGAAGAGCACGCAAAGTGGTTTACGAGGTTTGATGAAGAGGTGTTGAAGCCGGTGTTGTTGGACATGTTGCCGTCTACTGCACAATCGAGTAATAATAACAGCACGAGCAATTTGAATGCTGGTGGGAACAGCGGTAATGGTGGCAGTAGCAGAAGAAGTCAGGACTGACTAAAGGATAAGAGTCATTGAAGTACAAAAAAAATGATGGATTATTTATACACACATAGATGATGCTAATACACACTTATAAACCTCTCCTGCGTTGTTGGTTCTGTTGTTTTTCTTGCTGGATGGCGATCTCTTTGTCAATGACCCACTTGGCGAGTTTGTAAGTTCGTGGCGTCAAGATCAAGTCGTTTAGTTTCCCATTGAACTTGATGCAGATCTGGTAGAATTCATGGATGGCCAAATCGTGCAAGATGCCAATGAGTAAGTTTCTCTTGTAGTTTGAGTTTTCCTTCTGGTGTGGGGTCAAGTAGATCGACGCTGGGAGGTAGTCGATGTAGTTTGTCGTGGCTCGGATCGGGTGCTCTAACAAGTTCAAGAGCTTACACACGTTATCGTTTATGCCTTCTTCCGTGGAGAATTGGACCAAGTTGGAAATGGAGATTATGGCGTTGCCAAAGTTGACAGGGTTGATCACTCTAGATTCACCGTCTCTTTTTAAAGTCGTGCGGAAGAATACCCCAAAGGAGGTTTCGGAGAACTTGTTCTTGTACTCGTAGTATGTCTTGAGGTATTTTGAATAATTAAACTTGATTCCATGTGGTTTGAAGTATTGGGTGGTGAAGGTGGTGATTAGGGACTTCACGGGGAAGACAACTTGCTGGTTGAACAACTCCACCCATTTGTTTGGTTTATGTTGGGTCTCTTTTTGTTCTGGTTGGTACTTCTTCATCACATACGGAGATTTGGTTGGAGATGAAATAAGAGAGTTTCCAAAGATATCATTGTCCCTCTTAAATCCAACATTGATGTCGTTCTTGATGCCAAGCTGGAGTGTTTTCAAAGCAGCTAAATCACTTGAGCTTCTATAATTTATTCTATCGGTAGTTTCTTGAATCACCAAAGAGCACTCTTCAAAAATAGCCGGCCACACATGAGTCTTCTTTGATCTTGCACTGAACAACTGCAATCTCAACTTGATGGCTTCTTTATCAGCACTCGTGGCCAAGTATGCCAACTCCTGGAAAGCAGTCAATCTGCTCAACTGGAATTTAGGATCAACGTCACGCAACCCAGACAATAAACATTGGATTGGATCGGAGCTATACGTGGAAATCGGTTTCTTGCCATCAAGACAACCGATTGTGGCATACACATTAAATGTATGGTTGACCACTTCCCAACTCAAAATCAAGAAAAACGAAGAATACCCAAGCTTGCCTAGAGTAGTGATGGAGGTGTTGAATGGAGGCACAGCAGTATCCAACCCCAAGATCAACGTAATCAAGGTGAAGCTCTTATAAATGTAATACTTCAACACCCAGTAAGTCACTGGGGTCAACACAATGATAAACAAGTTCAATCCGAACGAGTTCCCAAGCAAGAAAGGTAGATGCTTGAACAAGTAATTCTGCGGATTGTTCCTCTTGACCCCAAACTGGAAATTCAATCTCTGTCTCTGGAAAATCAACTGGTTGCATGTGTAAAAGAATGAGATAAATGCCACATGGTACCAGAAGTAAACCCACTCGTCGTTGATCAACGGGCACTTTCTATACTCTTTCGACAACAAATAGTAATCAAATGTGAAGTCAAAGTTGAAGAACAACAAAACTGAATAAATCAAAAAACTCGACACATAATACCCAGCCCAATTGACCAAGAAGTTCGATGAGATGATCGAGTAATAAATCTGTGATCCCAATGTCTTGTGATTCGAATAGTCCACAATCAAATACTGCCTGCGTAACTGACGAATCACAGTCAAGGCTATGAAGAACGCCGGCACCTTGACACATAGCAAGGTCAAGAAACCTGTCCCGAGGGAAGACGATCCGGTTGTGAAGGGCATGAAATTGTAAATAACACTTAGTATGACTGCCCATATTAGGTTCACATTCAAGACGTATTTCAATCGCTTGTTCAACACTTTGTTGAAAATGTACTGGTAGTTGTACGCCTTTGATGAATCCATAGTTGAACAAATGAAAAGAGGACAGGGATTATCAATTGCTGTTGATTGTTCTTTCTCTGTGTGTGTGTGTGTGTTCTTTGCTCTTCGTGGGCTCTTTTTTTTCGGTGGTGTGGGAAGTGTGTGTGTGTGAGCGATGAGAAAATCATACGCGCTGTGATTACATTGGGCGCAACACAGTGGGAATCAACACACATATGAGAATGACTTTGCTCCTGTCTATTTACATGTTTATATACACTACAAAAGAACTACTAGCTACTTTTATTCTGGCTCCCTTTTGGTTTGTTCTGCTTCCGCAGATCCGTCTGTCTTCTGCTTTGCGGCCATAAGCTCTTCTTCGTTTATGCGATTTGCTTCTTTTGCTGCCAACCTCGAGAGGGACATTTTGGCCCTTCTCTTCTGTTTCTCTCTTTCGTTGCTCAAAACATCCTTGACCTCTTTCAAGCCTGGTTTGCCATTGATTTTACCAAGCACCTGCTCGGCAATGTAATTCTCGTTGGTTTCTGCCGCCAAGTATCCCAATCCCGAGCCAGACAACTTAGATTCGACGGTACTTTGCTTGAACTCAAAGTCACCGACGTCAACATCAAAGGCACGGTGTATAGCTTCCTCTAATTGTTGTTCCGTGGTGATGAAGCTAGCAGCAGCATGGTACAACTGTAATAACTTCTCCAATTGCACATCCTTCTGTTTGGCTTCAGTCTTCAATCTATTGACGTTTCGTCTCATTTTCAATTCTTTCTTTTGTTGCGGAGTACGGAATTTCATCATCCCCTCGTCCAACAACTTCTGCAAGGTTGGCAATCCTTGCACACCTCTATCGTGCTCCAAAGCCTTTTCTTCCTGGACCCTCTGAGACTGCTTTAATTCTTTCTCGCGGCGCTCTTCGGCCAACTTGTCAGCCGCTTTCAATCTTCTTTCTTCTTCCAAGTAGGCTTCTTTCAAGAACTGGGCCCTGTAGTATGCTCTTCGCTGGGCGTCTCTTTCGGCAGGTGGAAGCTCGCTCATTTCCTGCAATGTCTTTTTGGGGAACTCAATACGGGCTATCTTTTTAGCAACGGTGACAACCCTCTTTGGTTTCTGGTGACGTGGGAAAGGCTTGCCTTTGAAAACCGGCGAAGGCATACCTTTAGCATACCCCGTGTTCTTGGTGGCTTTCTTGTACTCTTCCAACTCGTATTCATTAAGTGGACGGATAGGATCCTTGAAAATTGGCTGCACTTTTGGAAGTAAACCGGATTTACCACCATATTTCAAAACATTTTTACCCATGATGAGAGGATGTGCGGTGGATTGGTTTCGGTTGAGGGTACAGAGCGTCAAGGTGCTAAAGAAAAATTTTCATACACTCAAGGAGAGACTGGAAATCAAAACGAGAGGAAAAATTTCACGGTTGTTGATAACGTACACAAGTACACGACTTCCCTAGTTAGTTAAATCACTTTCCCCAGACCTCATATATCTTTTCCAGCAAGACACCACCAATCTTTTTATTGCCCACTTGGTCTTTAAACTCCGTCATCATCAACTTCTTCTTGTAATCTTCTGGAGCATTGGCATTCTCAGTGTGGTAAAATTCTAGTAGACTCTTTGGTGTGGGGAATCTCTTCTGTATCACTATCGCTTTCTCCAACGATAGTCCCTTGATGGTCAACAACATTAGCATATACATCTCTTTTACAGTCATCGAGTTTGTTTTACCCATGGTATCCTGGAAACTTCCAAACAAGTGCACACACTCGTATCCCTGTTTCGTAGCTTCAAACTTGTTCCTAAACTTTGTGAGAACATCCAAGTAGTATTCCTGGTTCTTGATATCGTTAGGCTTGAGAACCACCAAATCGGACTTGAAGCTCTCAATAGCTGCGGTGTTTGAAGCCAAGAATGCTGTTGTTTCGTCAATGTCTTTAAATTTCCTTAGGTAGAGCCTTGCGTTGGTCATTGTTTGTGACATCGACGATTGAATACTTTCAATGACATCGCCGACTTTATTATCGAAACTCATTATTTCTTCAACCAAATAATAACAGTGTTTGATGCCTGTTTTCTTCATCCTCGACTTCTGTTCCTGAAATCTGCCATCTTTGATGGAGTCACATAAATCGTCGAGTCTTTTCCTCTCACACAAGTAATTCAACACGGCCACCATCTTGGTGCTTCGATTCTGTGCTACCCATATAGTATCCCCTGATGCTAAGGGTAGAACTTGGCAGTTTATATTCAACATCTTGAGCCTTGCTTGGAAATGGTCTCGCTCCTGTTGAGATCTGACTTCACGATTGTCAATGTACAACACAACGTCATAGTCCTCTTTCCTCCAAATCTCGTAGCGCACGCCATCAAACGTCCGATTCCCAGCATCGTGGTGGTGAACACTGTTAGTGGGTGACGGCTTCTTGCCTTTGCTACCTAGAACCTGTTGAATATGTTTGTTATTGTGGGCCGGGTTGTTGATTCTTCTTATGGGCGAGCTTGACAAGGGCATAATCGGCGACGACCCGTCAAAGCTTGCGTCAAAGCTTGATTCAAATCTAACACCATTGTCAAAAGATGTTTCAATTCTATCCAAATCAACACCATCCGTAATCGGTGACGACGCGATCCCCACAGTCTTCTTCAACTGTTCCGCCAATACCTTTCCTTCTTCAGTTAGACAGTAAATCTTTGGTGATCTACCTGTGACACCAACCAATTCATGCTTCACAATCGTGTTAATGGAAGACCACGCGGAATGATACTCCTTGGATCCAGGATTGTTGGTAAAGGATCGGTCACTGTATGGAGCAGCAGCTTGAGTTATCTGCCCCCTCGTCATACCCTTTTGTTGCTTGTCGTGAAGATACAAAGCGATCATAATTGCAAACCCACCGGATCTATGCTTCGGCACATACTTTGCCTTTGTCTTGCCTGTATTCGATTTCCTAGCCTTTTTGGATGGTGGGCCCCTAGTGCTTGAACCCATATCTAAATTATGGGTAAACTCCTCCATGTCAATCCTGTGTTTCTCGGATTCTTCCATAAACCCTCTAGGAACTGGTATGTTCTGTTCATTGCAATGGGAAACGACCTTCTTCCTAAGCTGGTCTGCGGTTTTGGCACCAATGTGTTTAACCAGTTTCAATGTCTTGAGATCTGTTATGGGGCCATCGAACTGTCTTAGTTGTCGTAATATCTTATTGTACAAATCCAGGGTTTTCAGTCCCCGACGAGTAGCATTGATCGCCTCTTCTTCGATCCACTCAAGAATGTTGGGTTTAAAGTCGGCAGACATGGCGTAGAGACGTATTTCTGTGGGTATGAACAGACGAGTTCTGTCTTCAATTTTATTTTCCATTTGGCGTTTGGATTGTGTGCACATACGCGCGCAGCAAAAGTGCTGAGAAAAGAAAAATCGAAAGTGATGTATCACCACCAAACCACATCACCAACAAGACACCCACAGCAATGTCATCAAAGCAAGGCAAACAATCTAATCTCCCTCCAATCAACCTTATATTCAAGTTTTTGCAACAACAGTCGTTGGTAACTATATGGCTATATGAACAGACACAGTCGAGGATACAGGGCAAAATAAGAGGGTTCGATGAGTTCATGAACATTGTCATCGACGACGCAGTTGAGATAACCAATGGCGAGAAGGAAGAATTGGGCAGGATACTATTGAAAGGCGATAATATTACATTGATATCGAGTTTAGATGTATAGAACTACGAAATAATTGTACAAATGAAGTGTTTTACAACAGGAACTTTACTTTCTTCTTGCTAGGCGAGCTTGAAGGGGACCCACTGAGTGACTCTGGGGTGTCACTCTTACGCCTTGAATACCGAAACTCTCTTTGTTCTTTGAGCACCAACGCATTGTACTGGCTTATCTGGGTCACCCTCTTGCTTGAGTTTTCTTGTTTCTTGGTCGGCGACTTGACCTTCACTTCGGATAGTTTGATGGCAGCAAGCGCGTCCTTCGGAAGAGCAATCACAACCAAGTACGTCACTTCTCCTTGCTTGATATAAACCTTGCTCTGCTCCACCTCATTGTTCATGTCATCTCTTCATCCACTTTGTCCTGCTCCTCCTCTCGTGAGTAAGAAAAAAAACGAAACCAAAGGCTGTCGCGCATAATCAACAGAAACGCTACGACGTTTTGTTTTCCTTTTTCTTTCTCTTTTCTCTTTTCACAACACGTCTTGTAAGCTGCCATTCTACCCACAATGCTGAACCCACAACCAACTCCACCAACCCCAGGCGCCCCTAGTCTGCTGAACTCAAGACAGAGGCAACAACAGCTTCCACGGGCGCGTCCAGCACCACAGCCTGCAAACAGGTTTGTCCAACACACGAGTCCACGAGAGAGACCGTTTGATCCAGTACCGTACACTCCTGAAGAATTCACTAGAATCCAAAGTAAATTAAACGAAGTCTTAGGCAAAGAGTATGTCAGTGATCGTCCCGCCGGTGGTGGCCAGACTGTCAAGTATATTGAAGGTTGGAAAGCATTGAATTTGGCCAACGAGATCTTTGGGTTCAACGGCTGGAACACAGAGATAATCACGTGTAATGTTGACTATTTTGACCCCCATGACGGCGCCACAAAGTTTTCCTTGGGGTTATCGATGGTTGTTCGCGTCACGTTACGCGACGGCACATTCCACGAGGACATAGGCTATGGATATGTTGACAATTGTAAAAGCAAAGCCATGGCATTTGAAAAGTGTAAGAAGGAGGCATTGACAGATGGAGTTAAGAGATGTTTGAGATGTTTCGGTAACTTGTTGGGCAATTGTTTGTACGATAAGAGCTATCTTGCGCAGTTGGCCAAAATAAAGAAAACAGCGATCCAGTACCAACCTGAGGACTACCATCACGATCCCTTGTTGGTTGAAAGAGAACGAAAGAAGAAGTTGATTGATGAAAAGTTTGAACAGATGAAGAGAGCTGAAGAAGAAGCGGCAAAGGTTGGACAGCAAACAGAGGAGCAAGAAATGAGGGCTAGGTATGGTGTAGCTGACGCGCAGCCAAGGCAACAACAGCAACCACCACCACCGCTACGACAACAGCGGAACGGTATTCCCCAAGAACAACCAGCTCCAAGACAACCAGTTCCTCAACCAGCTGCAGCGCCTCAACAACCACAGCAACAGACCCGCGTCAATCCTCAAAATCAGGTGAACGGGCACAACCAGCAGCAAAGACAACCACAACCGCAGGTGCAGCCAACAAATCAGCAGCACCAGCAACAGCCAACACCACCAACTGCGCCACCTCAACCTCAACGTCATGCACCACAGGTGCGTCCTCATGCTCATCATGCTAATCCAGCTCCTCAACTCGGTCCAAACTCTGCTACTTTTGTGACACCTGTGCTGCCAAATAAACACATTGATTATGTTCCCACAAGCAAAGAAGCTGATGAACTAGATGACTCGTTTCTATTCAGTGATGATGTGCCTGGTGAAGAATCGCAACATGGACACCGCCACCATCATCTGTCCCCACCACACCCGCAACATGAACAGCATGCACCAGTCGTTGACAACGCGCCAAGTGGTGGTGGTGCAGCGCCAGTTGAAGAGCCATTGCCAAAGAACGCGCTTAATGCATTCGTATCAGCTAAGAAGGCGACATTGTTGCAAGAAGAGTCTACTGATCCAAACAACGTTCCTATATTTGATCCTACTTTTATTTCGCCAAACATAAGAAGAACCATTGATCCTAAAAAGTCCGTTAAGACAAGAAGAAACGATAGTCCTTCACCTTTAGGTGTGAATGTTAACAACCACATGATCAGTAAGCCCTATCACAACCCACTTCCACAACACATGGGTAAGAGAGTTGGTATGCCTCCGCAACCAAGACAAAATAGAAGGCCTCATTTAGAAGGCAGTCCTCAACCGCCCCCTCAACTCAATATTGTGTACCCACCACCAGCTGGTGTTCCTGCTAATGCTTACCCCCAACCTGAAGCACAATCTACTAATCAATAGATAAAAGTTTTTTGTTCTATGTAACTTCATGTTTATTTATATTGCACGTTTGATTTAGACTGTTATGTTCACATTCCCACACTGAGTCTGGACAAAGAATTTTAGTACGATCCCACACCCTTGGTTTTGCAATCTCTTGAGTCGACTGAACTGGCAAGCGGAAAGGGGGGGCGAAGTGCTCGCGCGAGACAGGGAGCGCGCGCGTGGAGAATTTCGCCAGGGGGGGGGGGGGCAACAAACAAACAAATAGCCCACGCAAAGATCAAGCAGCAAGTTTTAGCCTCTCTACGAACCTTAATAAGCCAAAGCAAAGAAAAAAAAGGTTCGCCAGACGTGTAGATTTCGTTCTGTTCAACGACAACTTCCCCCCACCCAGAACCCACAACATATTCACCAATGAGAGACAATTCTTCCATATTGCCATTGCTATCCACCATAGGACCGTTCAACGAAGTCCCGGACCAGTACAACGTCTACGATGCGTTGGAAGCGTTGAAAACGAGCAAAGTCTTGGTTATTGGCGCAGGAGGCTTGGGGTGTGAAATCTTGAAGAACTTGGCGCTCACTGGGTTCAAGAACATCGATGTCATAGATATGGACACCATCGACTTGTCCAATTTGAACCGACAGTTCTTGTTTCGCCAGAGCGATATCGGCAAGAGCAAAGCGGAAGTCGCCACGAGTTTCATCTTGGAGAGAATCAATGATCCCGATTTGAAGATCAACCCGTATTTCGGCAAGATTCAGGACAAGTCGAGTGAGTACTACCGTCAGTTTCAGGTGATCATAAGTGGATTGGACTCTATTGAGGCGAGACGGTGGATAAATGCCACGTTGATCAGTCTAGTCGATGACGACACGTTGATTCCGTTGATTGATGGCGGAACTGAAGGGTTCAGGGGCCAATCGAGGGTGATTGTGCCTACATTAACCCTGTGTTTTGAGTGTTCGTTGGATTTGTTGTCGCCGAAGGTGACGTACCCCGTTTGCACGATTGCCAATACCCCAAGATTGCCAGAGCACTGTATAGAGTGGGCGAGTCAGTTGGAGTGGAATAGGCATTTCCCTGGGAAAAAGTTTGACGCCGATGATCCTGAACAGGTGGAGTGGATGTATCAAGCAGCGTTGAGAAGAGCCGCTGATTTCAACATTTCTGGAGTGACAAAGAGTCTAACTTTGGGGGTTGTGAAGAATATAATCCCGGCCATTGCTTCAACAAATGCTATTATTGCTGCTAGTTGTTGTAACGAGGCTTTCAAATTAGTCACCAATAGCAACCCGATCTTGAACAACTACATGATGTACACTGGTGATGACTCGATCCATACATACACCTACGAATACTCCAAGAAACCAAACTGTCCGGTATGTGGCAACTTGGCTAAGGGGATAACGTGTCAGAACTGGTGGACGCTACAGCAATTCATCGAGGAGATTAGCTCGAAGCAAGACGTGCAGATGTCGAACCCGTCGCTCACCACGGTCCAGACGTACCTCTACTTGACTAGTCCTCCGGAATTGGAAAAGATCACAAGAGACAACTTGCTGAAGAAATTGAAAGATTTGATAAATGAAAGTGACGAGATTGTTGTCACTGATCCCGAGTTGCCGATTTCCTTGAGACTACTTGTGCATTTCACAGGGGATGATACTGATCCTGAGTTTGTGTGAATAGTTGCTGTATATTTATGTAATTTATAGAAATACTATCAGTACTGAGTTTCAACTTTTTGCATCTCGTCAATAACCATTGAATTAAACTTGTCAATGTTGTCGAGATAAATATGATGTCCACTGTCTTCAATCACCTTAACGTCACTCTTGCCAGGTACACCAGACGTATTGTTTATGATGTTAGAGCACAACTCGCCTCCTTTCTTGTCCATCCAATCCTCTTTGCCATACCACCAAGACACATCGCATTGCAACTTGTGGATGCCTCGTTCAATCAAAGGGTGTCTGGCGTCAGCACCAGGAGCCAACAAGTAGTTCAACATGTACTCGCCAGACCCATTGCCTTGGAAGATAGCGTATGAGTACTTGTGCAACAACTTGCTTTCCTTGGATGTCAACTTGGCGAATCGTCTCGATGACCACCCACTGACTACTTTCGAGCCCAATGGACCTGCTTTCCTCACAATACTGAATGGCGAGATGTTGCGTTCCCACAACCTCTTGAAGTACTTTGGAACACTGACTTTCTTCCTGTGTTTGATGACGGCGCCAGGGGACACCATCAACAACTTGTTGCAAAACTTGGGGTCTCGTTTGATCCCGTACGTGGCCATCAAGTAAGCACCCATGGAATGAGCCATGATTATGGTTTTGTCACCAGGAATGTTTCTCTTCTCCATCCACGTTTGAAACGAGTCATGAAACCAGTCTTCGACTTGGTTGAGGTTGTCGGGGTGGAACTTGGGTCTTGAGCTGCATCCGTATCCAAACAAATCAATAGAATGAACGATCCAGTTCTTTGAGTTCATGGAGATTTTGTCAAAGTTCTTGAGATAGAACCCCAACCCTGCACCATACCCGTGGATCATAATCAAATGAAAACAATCCGACTCGTCAGCTTGTGACTTGCCCGGCGGATAAATGACAAACTCGTTGATGTAATGGCCCTTGTCGTCAACCGTGACTTTCAAAACCTCCGACGATCTGCCTATCGAGTCTGGGAACGGGAAAAATGGTAGCAAGGAGAGCAAGTCAGCCTGGAACTTTAAAGGTTGGTGGCGCAACTTGTAGTCCTCCAAGGATTCCTTCACCGACAATGGGAAACTGTTGCTGAATAGCTTGGACAAGGGCACTGAAGTGGGATGCGTTGACCTCTTATATGCTGAGACGGTAGCCCTTCGAGGAATACTCGTGGATGTGGTTATTTGTGTCGCTATCCCTGGGGTCGCGGAAGCGGTTGCCAAAGATTGCTTTTTGTCATTTGCAGTCGAGGATTTCTTGTTTAGGGAGCTCAACAAGTTGCTGAACTTGGAGATAGTGAATGAATCTAGCCTGGTGGCAGACGTAGTTATGAGTCTTTTGAAAACCAACATTGGTGTGTGTGTAATATCAAGCGCTATACGACGTGGCAACCCGAGAAACGTGTGTGTTGCTAAATTAATAAACGAAGAATGTAAAACGAAACCTTAGTACAAAAAGAATGAACCCGTAAGCCTTCTAATAGTATGAAGAACACATCTAATCAAAAAAGTCAAACGGTAGGGTGACAACGGACTCTTGTTCTTGAATGTGGTTGTAGTAGTACCCCAACTCCGCTGTTAATGAATGATGACCTAGATCAGACTGGCTGAGTATTTTTTTTCTTTCGTCTCGGTGCCGTTGTTGGGGTAGCAAAATGGCATCACGTGGACCAAAAAAATGCAAAAAAAAAATCTCATCGAGAAGTACACGACCACTTCCAAGAATTGGTTGGTCTTTTGCCCTAAGAAAACGTGATTTGATTATGTAAGCTCGATCCAAGAAAGGGTTTGCAGATCCATCCAATCAACAGACTCGCCTAGATCATGTCGGGCCGAGTGTGGATAGTTGGTTCACTGACAACCAGGTCAGCAATTGGTTATCAACAATGCCGCTAGATTTTGCTAGATTTTGCTAAATTTTTAGTGAAAATTCCTGGGGAAAAATGCGTGTGCCATTGGCTTGCTGTATAATCTTCCCGGGATATCAAATCCCTTATAATGTCGTAGACGTTGTCTACGGAAAACGCGATTGTTTAAATCCTGCAAGGAAAGAAAGCAGCCAATAACCAGCCGGTCCATTCAACACGATAACCAATGAGACCGAGTTCGTGCTGCCAAGCCAAAAATTGCTTCCAAAAGGTTACAAACCGCATGAGTCAATTTGACACCTCTTGTGCACCAGATGCGATGCTAAACCTAAACAAGAAATTTTAACCTAAATTACATACCCACGGCCCTAGCATTGCTGCTCTCCTTTCCCTTTAGCTTCATTGGGGGAGAGCGATTCACACCACAAGCTTTACCAGACAAGAAAACAAGGAACAAAGGGGGAGAGAGAGGGAGAGAAAGAACTTAGATAACCCATCCCTTGATTTTCTTGTTACCGGAAGAACTTTAAAAAAAATTCAAATGCAACATGCCAGAGATTGATGAATCAACAAAGGGAGGAAGAGGAAAAAGAAAAGTGTTATCCCCCAAATCCGTAAGCTTCGTAGATAGCAGTAACAATCCCAAAACCCCGGAGATAGACTACCCTCTAGTAGTTGAGTAAAGTAGCTTTTCGCTTTGTGAGTAAAGCCGTTCGACCAAGACATTTTTTAATAAACACAGAAAAGCCAAAAGAGATCCTTGTCACGCCATGGGTGGGGGGCTGGCAGAAGGCTTCAGGGTTTTGTATCGTCGGGTACATTGTCAAGCATAAGCATCTATGACGAAAAGCATCCAATAAACGCTAACGAAACAATTGAGGCAAATCGTTTGTTGGATCTATGCGATGGGGGGGATGCCACACAGCACAAAAACAATCAGATGTTTTTTATTTAATGTTTGAGGCTCTAGCGATTGGCCCAATCAGAGCCCGTGGAAGACTAAAAATATGATATGCATACGGTTATGCATTGCATCTCCTACTACGAAGAAGAACCTTTTCCCGCGAATGAGAAATCAATGCGGCCAACTATAATGCGAACTTCGCTTTATCTGATTGATCAGTTGCCCAAAAAGTGTCTGCATTTAGCTGCGCGACTCTGCGAGTACACGTCCTCCAGGGAGTTGACAAAAAGTGTCTGGCTTAATTTAGGTAAAGCGCCTAAAACAGTAAAAAAAAATGCCAGAGCTCCTGTCTGTACCCACTCTTGTTCCGTTCTCTAGCTCCCTCCATTGTGTTGAGTAGGGAGCAAGGGAGGAGGAGGACTTAAGTTTCCAGTTGAAATGAGGAAGATCAGTGGGATGGCTATTGGATGGATTGGCGTCGCTTTGTTCCTTTTTTTTTGACGTTTCTGTTTTACTTCCTCCCTTTCATTCTCCAATGTGAACAACTCAGCAGCTTAGACAGAGGGCTTTTCTTTTTTGGTTCCTGACGTTACTCCTTAGCCAAGAGCAAACCCAACTCATCAAGAAAAAAGCCAAACGCGAAGGATTTCCTCGTGATTTTTGTTGTTCCTCTTTTTGTTCTACGTTTGTGTAACTGGTGGGACACATTGTTTAAGAGGATATGCGCATAGTGAAGGTTTTTTTTTTTAGTAATGGCAAACTTGAGTCTGCATGCGATGGCCTGGGAGTTAGAGCAGGCGAGCCGTTGATTGGACAGACTCTCCCACCCTTTGATAAGCCTTACTGGTGGAAATTGCCCTTTCTTTGGGCTTAGAAGTGGAATTTTGTGCACACTAACACACCTATTTATGCGCCTCTGCATGTATGAGCGGTTAGTGTTACTTTTTTACCAATGCTGTTCCCAAAGGCCCAATCTGACCCTCTATTCTCTCTCGCCTGTCCGACTGTTTCGCCCTACGTGCCGAAATTCTCCCCGACAGTGCCAAGAAAAAAAAACCAACAACCTGCAGCACCACATAAAAAGCAAATAAAATTTTTTTCCTTTCCATTGCTATTAGGGGTTAGTTCAGTGCCATCTAATCAATTTAATCAGTACAGTACGTCCTCTTCTGTGTCGCCCTCTCTGTGTCGCTCTCATTGTCTGCCGCCTGTTTTGAGTCTTCGTTACATACCTCTCCCCCCAAGAACCACAGGCTGACCAAAAAAAAAATAGAATCCTCCAGGAATATATAAGTCAAGGAAAATCTCTTGTTGAGTTAATTTCGTTTTTCCTCTTTTGAAAGGTTGGGTTTCTTTCTAGTCAAGTTTAGCATTATTTGCTCAAAAAAATTACCACTTTCAACTCATAATTTGCTCAGCTAGATTGATTATAAAAACACCATGAGAAGTACCTCAATCTTTTTGTTCATTTTCTCCTTGGTTTCTGTCATTTCCGCAGAAACTCACACATGGTGGTTCACTACTACTTGGGTCGACGCCAACCCAGATGGTATCTACGAGAGAAAAATGATTGGTTTCAACGACACCTGGCCATTACCAACCTTGAGAGTCAAGAAAGGTGACAGAGTCCAATTGTACTTGAACAATGGTTTTGATGACAGAAACACTTCCTTGCATTTCCACGGTATGTTCCAACCGGGCAGCAGTCAAATGGATGGTCCAGAAATGGTTACCCAATGTCCTATCCCACCAGGTGAAACCTTCTTGTACAACTTTACTGTCGACGGCCAAGTCGGTACTTACTGGTACCACTCCCATACTTCTGGTCAATACGGTGACGGTATGAGAGGTGTCTTTATCATTGAAGACGACGATTTCCCATACGACTACGATGAAGAAGTTATCTTGACCTTGGCTGAACACTACCACGACTACTCCGATGATTTGACTCCAGCTTTCTTGAGCAGATTCAACCCAACCGGTGCTGAACCAATCCCAACCAACATCTTGTTCAACGAAACCAGAAACAACACCTGGAAGGTCGAACCAAACAAGACCTATCTTTTGAGAATTGTCAACATTGGTAGATTTGTCTCCCAATACATCTGGATGGAAGACCACGACTTCACCATCGTTGAAGTTGATGGTATCTATGTTGAACAAAACACCACCGACTTGCTTTACATCACTGTGGCACAAAGATACACTGTTTTGGTTACCACTAAGAGTGAAACTGACAAGAACTATGCTTTCATGAACAGAGTTGATATTGATATGTTGGATGTCATCCCAGGCGAATTGGAATTGAACGGTACAAACTATATTGTCTACAACGAAGACGCTGACTTGCCAGAACCATACTTGTTGGACTCCATCGACGACTTTTTTGATGACTTCTGGTTGAAACCATTGAGCAAAGAACCATTGTTGGAAGATGCTGACTACACCATCACTCTTGACGTTCAAATGGATAACTTAGGTAACGGTGTCAACTACGCCTTCTTCAACAACATCACCTACACCCATCCAAAGGTGCCAATCTTGCACTCGGTTCTCAGTGCCGGTGACGACGCTACCAACGAATTGGTTTACGGTACCAACACCAACTCCTTTGTCTTGCAAGGTGGTGAAGTCATTGATATTGTCATGAATAACTTGGATACTGGTAAACATCCATTCCACTTGCACGGTCACGTTTTCCAAGTCATTGAAAGAGCTCCAGGTGTTGATGACGACGAGGATCCAGTTGCTTACAACTCCTCCGACCACGCTGAATGGCCAGAATACCCAATGATCAGAGATACCGTCTACATCAACCCACAATCCTACACTGTCTTGAGATTCAAAGCTGACAACCCAGGTGTCTGGTTCTTCCACTGTCACATTGAATGGCATTTGGACCAAGGTTTGGCCATTGTTTTGATTGAAGATCCACTTGCTATCCAAAGAAACGACACCCAACAGATTACCGACAACCACAGGGACATTTGTGAAAAGGTTGGTGTTCCTTGGGAAGGTAACGCAGCTGCCAACACCAAGGACTACTTAGATTTGACGGGTGAAAATCTTCAACACAAGAGATTGCCAACTGGTTTCACTGCTAAAGGTATTGTGGCATTGGTCTTCTCCTGTATCGCCGGTGTCTTGGGTCTTGTAACCATTACTTACTACGGCTTGACTGACATCAAGAACGTTGAGGAGAGAGTTGCCAGAGACTTGGACGTCGACCTTGAAGACGACGACGATGTTGAGCATTTAAGTGAAGGTGGCTCCTCCTCTGGTGCCAACTCCAAGCAGCATTAAAACAAACAGAATCTGAGATCCATCCCTAAAGAAGAAGGTTTTTGAAGAATTGTGTGTGTGCGTGAAGGTTTACATGTTTTTATTGAAGTCACTGTATTTCCTTTTTGAACCAACCTTTTTCTTCTTGTGTTTTGGGTTACACGGATGGTTTGTTTATTGCTTTGCTTTTGGAGAACTATTTTTTTGTATTTAATGACTTGATTCGGTGATCAAAGAGATGCTTTTTGATTCATCGTTATAGAAAGAAACGCCCTTAGAAACCCCCCATTCTTTTTCTTCCCCCGGAATTATTACTTTACGTATGTTATTATTTCTTTAATATATAATTTTCCACCCGTTTAAAGCTTAGAGTTGTAATCTAGGGCTTCCTCTTAGCGAAGATGGTTGAAGCAAGCATCCAGCGAACGGATGCTGCAAAATACACAAACTTTAATATTGGCAGCACGGCTGTCACTATTTTTTTTTTGGTGGTAAACCACCATCACCAACTTTTTCTAATCGATCTCAGAGTCTGCATGAACTCGTGCAGCAGTGAAACTCCCACAGGGCTCAAGTCAACCACTATCAACAAACCTCCAGGCGTTTCATCGACCACCACGCCATTTTCGCCTGGTTATGTATATCTTGCTTCTGGCTGTCGCTCATGCAGTGGCTTTGCAGCAAAAAATTGTTTGATTTTTCTTCCCGTATAGTGGTTCATACTAATTCGAGCAGGGGCCGTAAAGGGCGAAGGGGTTGACCTTTTCTGTGTCTGCTGATATGATTTTTTGTCAGACTGGATACAAATGGGCTATACTGGTGCCTGGATTTGGTTGCAGAGTTTTTTTTGTCGTATCGCATCTCGACATACTCCCCTAAAGTCGTCTGGTGACATCCAACTTGCGTATAAAAAAGAGTAGATTTCTCCCCTTTCGTTTGTTGGAGTTTTATCTTTTTGATCTTTTATACAGTGATCATCTTTGTTAAGTCAAGGTTTCTTGCTGTTGCAACCCACTTCCATCCACAACTGCAGTCACGAGATCCCCTCCCCCCCAAAAAAAATGAGGTTCTTATTGTCGCTTGTATTCTTCATCACAGTTGTCTTTGCTGAGACCCATACCTGGTGGTACCAAACTGGATGGGTAGACGCTAACCCAGATGGTGTGCTTGAGAGGAAAATGATTGGGTGGAATGGTACTTGGCCGTTACCCACATTTCGAGTCAAACGAGGCGACAGAATTCAGTTGTACTTGATCAATGGGTTCGACGATAGAAACACCACTGTGCATTTCCACGGTTTGTTCCAGCACGGTACTAATCAAATGGATGGTCCAGAGATGGTTAACCAGTGCCCTATTCCTCCTGGTGAAACTTTCTTGTACAACTTTACCGTTGAAGATCAAATCGGTACTTACTGGTATCATTCACATGTGTCAGGACAGTACGGTGATGGTATGAGAGGTATCTTTATCATTGAAGATGACGACTATCCGTTTGAGTTTGACGAGGAGGTCACTCTAACAGTGACAGAACACTACCATAAATACTCCGATGATTTGCTTCCTACATTCTTGACTAGATTCAACCCTACTGGTGCTGAGCCAATCCCACAGAACTTCTTGTTTAATGAAACTAGAAATGCTACTTGGAAAGTTGAACCAAACAAGACGTACTACTTGCGGATCCTCAATGTTGGTAGGTTTGTGAGCCAGTACCTTTGGATGGAGGACCACCAGTTCACGGTTGTCGAAGTTGATGGTAATTATGTGTACCCCAACACAACTGATATGCTTTACCTCACGGCAGCTCAAAGGTATGGTGTTTTAGTTACAACCAAGAACTCCACAGACAGAAACTACGCCTTTATGAACAAAGCGGATGACACCATGTTGGATACTGTTCCACATGATTTACAAGTCAATGGTACAAACTACATTGTTTACAACGAAGATGCCGACTTACCTGGGCAGAACTACGTTGATTCGATTGACGAATTTTTGGATGACTTCTACTTGAAGCCATGGTCCAACACAACGTTATACGACGACCCCGACTACACCATTACTGTCGACCTCAAAATGGACAACTTGGGAGACGGTGTCAACTATGCGTTCTTTAACAATATCAGTTTTGCTGCTCCAAAAGTCCCTATCTTGTTGACAGTTTTATCTTCTGGCGAACAATGTACCAATGAGATGATTTACGGAAGCAACACTAATGTTTTTGTCTTACAAGGGGGCGATATTGTTGATATCGTTTTGAATAACTTGGATACAGGTAAGCATCCATTTCACTTCCACGGCAATGTGTTCCAGTTGATTGAAAGAGGTGCAAGCAGAGACGACAAGCAATCTCCAGTTGGGTTCAACGCCTCCGACCACGCTGAATGGCCAGAATACCCAATGATCAGAGACACAGTTTATGTCAATCCCCAATCATACATGGTGTTGAGATTCAAAGCCGACAATCCCGGCGTTTGGTTCTTCCATTGCCACATCGAGTGGCATTTGGACCAAGGGTTGGGTATTGTGTTGATCATAGATCCAGAAACCATCCAGAAAAACGAACAACTTCTTGACTATCACAAAGAGATTTGTGAAAAAGTTGGTGTTTCGTGGCAGGGTAACGCTGCCGCCAACACCAAGGACTACTTAGATTTGACTGGTCAAAATCTTCAACACAAGAGATTGCCAACTGGTTTCACTGCTAAAGGTATTGTGGCATTGGTGTTTTCTTGTATCGCTGCCATCTTGGGTCTTGCAACTATCTCCTACTATGGTATGACTGATATTACGAACATCGAACAGAGGGTTGCCAGAGACTTGGATGTTCGTATTGACGAAGACGATAGCGTCGATGTGGTTGACATTGCTGAAGGCACGTCTTCAACCTCAAAACAATATTAGGTGAACTAGTTCCAGAACCCAATTGATTTTCGAAGAAATGTGTGTGTGCGTAAAGGAATGCAAGTGTTAAAGAGAGTACTGTGTTTCCTTTTTGAACCAATCTGTTGGATTCTATCTGCTGTTTGTTTTGGTATTATTTTGTGTGTTTGATTGCTTGACTTAATGCCCATGTCAGTCACGTGTTGGCTTAGCTGAGGCTGCCTTAGAAACCCCCCGTTTAATCTTTCTGGTGTATTTGCGTAATCTAATACATTTTGATAACCCGTTTCATGAAAAGAGTTGTAATAAAGTCTCCAGAGAAATATAAAACCCCTTCCTCGCACAGCGGCTGCAAATTGCGGCAGCCGACTCCAGACAATGCCAAAGACTGCAAAGTGGGGGCTTAAATGCAGTTTTAATAATATTGATTAAACCACCATCACCAACTTTCCCAAAATCCTGTCAATTTGCATAAACTTTTTTCTAAGCCATTCCTGTTGGTTATGCATGCATTGTTTTTTATTTTTTTGCAGGTGTTTATCAAGCTTTAAGCCTAGCGTGGCTTTGAAGCAAGAAAAATTTTTCTATTCCTATTCTCCTCCTCCTCCCACCAACTACGTAATCGTGTCATTGATAATCATTCTGAACGGGTGGTTTCTTTTTCCGTGTCTGCTGAGTCTATTTTTGTCAGAAGGATTACAACATTGAAGAGCTATTGGCTGAACGGTTCTAATTTAGTTTCGAACGGATATTTTGTGCTATGGGTTAACATTTTTTTTACCTTTTTATTTCTAATTTATTGTCAGAGTCTGACCATCCCCAATTGTTATCTGGTTCATCTGGATTGTCCTCCATAAACGTATAAAAATCCAAGGGATTTCCAGATTCTTTGTCGAATTTTTTTTCTCCCTTACTTCTTTCTTTATCATCACAGCTGGATTATTCACCAAGGTTGTTATCAGGTCCCAGGTCCCCCGCGGAATTATTGTTGCATTTGCTGCCCGTAATTACATCTACGTTGGAAAGAAAATTTCTTGGCGACTGTATTGTGCAAATCTTCAACTGTCTACGCCTTACCCACACAAAAAAAGAGATAGGATAACCCTGCCCAACCAAAAAGAAGAAAAAAGGAAGATGAAGTTGCTAGAGTTATTATCCTTGACGTTCTTGTTGACGCTCATCTCAGCCGAGACTCATACTTGGTATTATCAAACTGGCTGGGTCGATGCTAACCCTGATGGGACTTATCAGAGAAAGATGATTGGGTGGAACGGCACTTGGCCCTTGCCAACTTTGAGAGTTAAGAAAGGTGACAGAGTTGAGTTGTACTTGATCAACTGTTTTGATGACAGAAACACCACCTTGCATTTCCACGGTTTGTTCCAGCACGGTACTAATCAAATGGACGGTCCAGAAATGATTACCCAATGCCCAATCCCACCGGGTGAAACCTTCTTGTACAACTTCACGATTGATGATCAGGTCGGTACTTACTGGTACCACTCTCATACTTCTGGTCAGTATGGTGATGGTATGAGAGGTGTCTTTATCATTGAAGACGATGATTTCCCATACGACTACGACGAAGAGGTTGTCTTGACTTTGGCTGAACATTATCATCAATACAGTGACGACATGATGCCTGATTTCTTGAGTAGATTCAACCCTACTGGTGCTGAACCAATCCCACAGAACTTTTTGTTCAATGAAACTAGAAATGCTACTTGGAAAGTTGAACCAAACAAGACCTATCTTTTAAGAATCATCAACACCGGTAGATTTGTTACTCAGTACGTCTGGATGGAAGACCACGAGTTTACCGTCGTCGAAGTCGATGGTATCTACGTCCAGCAGAATACTACCGACATGCTTTATATTACTATCGCTCAGAGATACTCCGTGTTGGTCACCACCAAGAACTCCACCGACAGAAACTACGCTTTTATGAACAAGGTCGACGATACCATGTTGGATACTGTTCCTGATGACTTGCAATTGAATGGCACAAACTACATTGTCTACAACGAGGATGCAGACATGCCAGACCAATACTATGTCGACTCCATCGATGACTATTTGGATGATTTCTACTTGAAGCCATTGTCCAACACGACGTTGTTTGATGACCCTGACTACACCATTACTGTGGACGTCCAAATGGACAACTTAGGTGATGGTATCAACTACGCCTTCTTCAACAACATCAGTTTCACAACTCCAAAGGTGCCACCATTGTTGACTGTCTTGTCTTCTGGAAACGAATGTACCAACGAATTGGTTTACGGTAGCAACACAAACTCGTTTGTTTTGCAAGGTGGTGACACTGTTGATATCGTGTTGAACAACTTGGATACCGGTCACCATCCATTCCATTTGCATGGTCACGTTTTCCAGTTAATTGAGAGAGGCGCTAGTAGAGACGATGATCAAGATCCAATTGCCTTCAATGTTTCGGACCACCTCGAGTGGCCAGAGTACCCAATGATGAGAGACACTGTCTATGTCAACCCACAATCGTACATCGTCATGAGGTTCGTTGCTGACAACCCGGGTGTCTGGTACTTCCATTGCCATATCGAATGGCACTTGGACCAAGGTTTGGCTATCGTCTTGATTGAAGACCCTCAAGGTATCCAGAACAACGCTTCACAGCAACTCACTGACAACCACAAGGAAATCTGTGAAAAAGTTGGTGTTTCGTGGCAGGGTAACGCTGCCGCCAACACCAAGGACTACTTAGATTTGACTGGTCAAAATCTTCAACACAAGAGATTGCCAACTGGTTTCACTGCTAAAGGTATTGTGGCATTGGTGTTTTCTTGTATCGCTGCCATCTTGGGTCTTGCAACTATCTCCTACTACGGTATGACTGATATCACGAACATCGAACAGAGGGTTGCCAGAGACTTGGATGTTGACTTTAACGAAAGAGACGAGGAGGACGACAGTCTTGAAGTGGAAGAGGTTGCTGAAGGTACGTCTTCCCAGGAAGCTAACTCTAGTGGTTACAAGCCTCATTAGAAGCAAAATAGCAATCATCTAGTCTTGGAAATGGCTTTTTGAAGAATTGTGTGTGCGTGAAGGCTGTGCTCTAAGCTATTGATAAGAGAGTGCTACTTTTTGAACTAAGCCGATGAGAGATTAGATTCCAACCAGCTTCTATGGTTTTTGATGTTTTCATTCCTTCGTTTTTTTCCTTGTTCTTTCTTGGTTCTTCATCCAGAACTCGACCCTTAGAAACCCCTGTATTCTTTTTATTTAACTTTCTTGTATCTTTAATTAATATATAGATTCCCGTTTGAATGTTGGTGTGGACGTAGTTGAATGTGGACTCCACCTGGGTGGTTAGAGATCACCAAACCTCTCGTTCGTGCAAATATGGCATTTTTTTTTTTCTTCGCTCATAAACGAATCCTGTCAGTTGACCAACAAGCACCGCCTTAACACCTGACAATGATAGAGGCATTGTATATCACCGATTCGGCCAACTCGTTGGTGTATGAGTTTTCCAACTCCTTATCAACTCCCAAGTTCAAGTCCCTTCTTCCGAAAATCTCAGCATCCTCGCTGACAGATTCCAACAAGATCAGTTTAAACTCGCAGTACTACTTGTACCGACACCAAGAGTCTTCCTTGTCATTCTACTTACTATGTGAAAACGACTCATCTAATGTTCTATTCCCGCAGACATTTGTTCAGAGGTTGATTGAAGCAATGGAAGATTACTTCGGCGAGTTGAATAGCACGAAAATCGAAGCAAACAACGATACGTTGACGTTGTTGTTGTACCAAATGTTGGACGACGGCATACCCCATGTGACTGACTTCAACAAGTTGCGAGATCTCGTCAGCTACAAGTCCTTCCTTTCCAAAATCCTCAGTGGTGCAAGCACAGCAGCAATCAAGGCAACTGGCAGGGGTCCCTCCACGTTAGATCTTATCAAAGCCAACGACACTTCAAATGATATCCCTTGGAGAAGGAACAACGTCAGACACACCAACAACGAAATGTATGTTGATGTCATTGAGACAGTCAATGCCATAATCAAACCAGTGACCAAGAAACTGAAAACTGACCAGGCATTCGACTCGGCGTTCTACTCGTCCAGCAAACAGTACAATGTTGACAATCACATGATCAGCGGACATATCGACGGCGAAATAAGCTTTTTGAGTCGGTTGACAGGTGTCCCATTATTGGAGCTAGCATTGAATTTTGTGGGGTCCAATATTGAATTGCCAAGTTTGCACAAGTGTATCAATAGAGACACTTGGAAGGAAAGAAGAGGAATTATGTCGTTTATCCCCCCTGATGGAAGCTCCACATTAATGAAGTACCAAATCGATTTGAACAAGACAGCAACGAACGCACAGAAGTTGAGCACAATTAGATCCACTAGCATCGACACTGAGTTCATTTGTCATGACAACTCCTCTGAGTTTGAAATTAGATTGATCATGTCGCAACAGATCTCCAAAATAGACTTCATTACTGTGGAGATTGTGTGTGAGCAAGAAGAGGGTCAAGTGAAACTAAACAGAGCTACCCATGGCGATTTCTCCACCAAAGGCAATGGCAAGGCAGAATGGAACTTGAGACAGTTGAAATCAGGCGTGTCACCGGTATTCTATGGATCGATTATTTCCAAGACAACGGAAGATAATGACGATAGAGACGATGCCAACGACGACACGAAAAAGCACGGGTTCCTCAAGCCAAATTATATCCGGCTCGTCTACAGCCATAGAGGCCCAGTTCCTAGTGGCTTGAAGATAGACAGTTTAAAGATAATAAGTGCAAAAGGATTGGGCGATACAGTAAAACCATACAAGGGGGTTAAATATATTACAAAATCCGGTAGTTATATAGTTAGACTGTAAAAATGTTACCTTAAAACGAAATAAAAAAGAACTGTTCATGCAAGTAACACTCATGAATATATGTGGCGTGTCCTGTGGTATCATTCAACTTGCAACCTCCCTAGATCAGTGGGTTAATATCTGGAAATTCGGAATAGGCTGTTGTGTAGACAAAACTCACCTATTGTGATTTCTTCTTACTCTTTTGCTTTTGTTGGTTCTTGACCAAAACTTTTCCAACAAAAACGCCGACCCCCAAACCGGAAATCAATAACAATAATAATGGGAGTTTGATGGCATAGTCCCTTGGCAAGAAGAATTGGTTCAAAAAGTTGTCGTCATCAATGAATGGTAAGACGAAAACCCACGCGGTGTAGTATATGAAAACAAAAGCAGCGACACCAAGCATTCCTAATCCAATTAGTTTATCAAAACTCTAAAGGGAGGGGCTGTTAGTATTCTGACACGTAGAAGATGTTCTACCGACCATCCTGACATACCATTTTTCTTTATCTTTCACTGTGCTGTTTGCAACAGAGATCCGTCTAGGGTCGAGATTTTTCAAACTACGTGTTGTTATTTTTTCTCCTATACTTCCTCCTGCTGTCTTTGGGCAGCACACGCCTCCCAGAACCGCACGCATCCTTTCTGCACGACTAGCTGTGGAGGCTAATCGTATAAGCCGACGTCAGAGAAGGAGAAAAAAAAACCGCCATAGCCTGAATCACACTTGAATCTTCCCGTTTTGCCCCGCTTAACATCCATCCATGTTCAACAAATTCAAGCTGAGGAAACCTCCTCTATCCTTGGGCTCAGTCTCCAATGTCATCAAAACGAGGGGCACCAAGAGTCTTTCACCAGAAGAAATCGATGTGAAGAAAATCGAGCTCAAAGTGATCAACCAAATAGGTATCCCGAAAAACTCCATCGTTGCAGTCGCCTATGATCCGGTCCAGTCATTGTTGGCTGTTTCGACTACAAGCAACGACGTGCGTGTCTATGGTCAGGTCAACGTTGAAGTTGTCTTTGAATTCAATCTCAAGAACCCAATTACCTTCCTCAAGTTTGTCAAAGGTGTGTACTTGGTCTGTGCATCAGCAGGGTCTGGATTGACGATCTTGTCATTACACTCCAAGAAAGTTTTGGGAACTGGCCTGTTCCCAGGGTCAGTCACGGCAATGGAGGCAGACCCATCTTTGGACTGGTTAATCATGGGGTTGTCTAACGGAAGTTTGATGTTTTACGACGTCGACAGACTTCACCAAACACCATTCAGAATCGATAACTTGCAGAAGAAGATCATGCCAAAGGAGAAGATGTCCCCCGTTGTTTCCATTGAATGGCACCCACGTGATATTGGTACGTTGTTGGTAGGATACAACCAATCTGCGATTATCTACTCGCTTGTTAGTGGGGAAATCAAAAGCGTTTTGGTGTACCAATTGTCCAAAGAGCACAGAGCGTTCGAGTTGGCGTCGCATGTTTCACATGGTGGCAAGAAGAAGATGTTTGGAAGCTCCAAACTGGTTATACCCAAGCTCAAAGAGGCACATTTCCATCCGAACGGGTTGCATGCAGTGACTGTGCATGAAGACAACTCTATTGTGTTTTGGGATATTGCTAGTGGTACCATTTTAGAAGCAAGAAATGTCTTTGACGTACACATCCACCAACCAGGGACACCATTACCAATACCAGAGGTCTTCCATCCAATCGAAACAGTCAGATGGGTCTGTGGTGAAGATCCAGAGAACACCAAATTGCTCATCAGTGGGGGTGACCCAAATGCCACAAACTGCATCCATGTACTAGACTTTGGTTATACCCTAAAATACTCCATCACTTCAAATGAAAGACAGGGTGAATTCTATGCACAGCCGCAATCTGGACAACGTATCATCCCACTAACTTTCTACTTGAACAAAACTGAGATCCAAGAAGTGATCACCACGATCCAACCAATTACCCAAAACGGTTCTCCTTACTTCCACGACGGTCACGATCCATCCTTCTTGTTGTTAGTTTCCAACTTGGGACAGATATATCTTGTGTCGTTTTCAGAGAGTGCTGGCGGCCAAGGATGCAGTGACTTGGGCTCGGTTATTTTGCCAACCTCAGTTTCATTCATACATCCGCCATTGTGCTCATTCGACGTGCAAGAGGTTAGAAGAATCGATTGGTACAGTATTATGTCGAATAGAATATCGAGCGGCGTGACATCCAAAACCACGGAGTTACTCTATGGCGGGATGTCTGCGCATCTTGGTGGCATCCAAAAACCGATCGGATACAGTGATATTCACAGAAACATCTTAATCACTGGTCACGAAAGAGGATTGGTCAGATTTCTGGATCTCTCCAAAGGTGAACAACAGGATTTGGAAGGAATTGTCCAGATTGGTCTCCGAGAGACTTTGTTTGACTACGGTAACCCTGCAACCTTGAGAGTCACATTTGTGTCGTGCGCATTTGAAAACCGTGAGTTGCTTGTTGGGTTGGCTTCGGGGGACGTTGTTATTTGTAAGTTTGGTAAGCACACCAAGAACCATGGAATTTCTGCCTCTAAAGATTACAGTGATTGTGAAGTGCAGCACTCAAACGGAAATGCCAAACTTTTGGATATCCATCATAGAATCCTGGGATCCATCACGTCCTCGTCGTCGTTCTTGCCTGTCAGTTTGTTGCAGGTTGATCCCAAGGAGGAAATTTCGGTGCTCAAAATGAGTGACGTTGGGTTTGGTGCTATTGGGTACAAGTCTGGTCGTTTGGTTGTCTGTGATATATCAAGAGGCCCAGCCGTCATCCTTAACCTTGCAAACATTAAAGACCATTTGGTTTCGATCCAGGGCAACTGTTACCCAACGTCTATTGAGTTTACTATCCAAGAATACGGCAACGAGGGCTACTCCTCAATCGTGTTGTTGGTGGGAACCAACTGTGGTGGTAATTTGGTCATGTTCAAAATTGTTCCTATGGGCAATGGGGGGTTTGAAGTTGTGTTTGCTGATAAAACTGCCCACTTGAACTATAGAACAACCGACTCAGCTGACAGTGAGGGATCTTTTATTTCACAACTAATACCAATCAATGCTACTAGCGGTGATTCATGTGTTGCTGATATGGCCACATTCAATAAGCTCAGTCAAGGTATTCTTTTACCAGGGTACGTTATTGCCACTTCAGATAGAGACATTAGAGTTCTTAAACTCCCCAAGCAAAAATTGTCCCATAAAGTTGTTGACGACACATGTTTGAGAGTGAGTGTTGTCAATTATCGCGACCATGGGGTTGTTTTGGCTATTTTGGTAAAGACAGGTTTTGTCAAACTTTGCGCGTTGCCATCTTTAGCTGATATCGCCAACATCAAGCTTCCAAGCGAGGTCTACCTGAAAGTTAAAGACTCCTTGGAATCAGGAACAGCTACCCATTCTGACCTTTTGCTGTCTGGAGAGTTGTTTATCAGAAGTTCGAAGACAGAAGCTGTCTACGTCTCAACACAGGAAAAATCGCGTTTCAAAGCCGAAGAAGAAACAGACAAGTTGTTCAACGAAAATGCAATCATCCCACCGCGTCCATCTGCAAGTGCTTTGCTGTGGGCCAAGGGTCAGATCAGTTATGTGTCCACGGAAGACTTGGCTAGTTTGATTGCTGGGCCGAGCAGAAAGCCACCAAAGAATATCGAATCGCAAATGGCTTACAATGTCAGTCCGGAGGCAAACCCACAGAATAATTATGGCGGTGGTGCTGGTGCCGGTCGTCCTGGTAACAACCCACGTACTAGAAGCCAAGATAAAGTAAGTCCATATGAGCAGCCAGTCAGAAGAGGCGGATCTGCTGGTGGTGTTGGAACTCAAGGTTTCATGAGAAGTATCCAGAACGGTATCCAGACCGTGGAAGAGACATTCAATGACTACGCCAACCAGGCAAGTCAGACCATGACAGAGGGTTATGAAGACCAGAAGAAGTCGATGTATAGCGCTGCCGTCAAGAGTAGGTTTGGTTTTTAGATACGTAGTGCACCCTTTAATGTAAAACAAAATCGTCGTTTTGTAATCCAGGGACTTATGCGTGTACCCCAAACAAACCTGAAAGGAAAGAAAAGAAAAAAAAAATGTAAACAAAGGAATCACACCGTGTCAGCAACAACTATACAAGTACACCATGAGCAATAAAGAAAACCTACCAACGACTCCTACAAGCAAGGGGGATAGCTTCTCTCTCCATTCGGCCACCCCCACACCCAAGCACAAACTGCCCTTGAAGCCCATTTCGCCAAACAAGCAGAAAACGGGGAAATTGACGTTCTTGGAGAGCGACAACTTGGATGAACACTTCAACCTCCTTCACATCACTCAAGAGGAGATCCAGCAGCAGTTGTACAACATTGAGTTGAACTCTAAGCAGACCCATATTGACTTAGAGCAGTTGTTTGACAGACTGAAGAACAATAACGAGCATTTGCACAAGTTGTTGTCGAGCGTGGTTACGTACTCCCAGGAGGTTATGACTGAGGGGAACGCCACGAAAGCGGACATGAACAAGATTATTCAACGATTGGATAAGTTGAGTGAGGGTCAGACCGAGTCTCTGAAAGTTGGGCTAGATGATGAGTCGATCAATGAGATAAGGAGGGTTGTGAGGGATGTTGGATCTAGCGGAGCGGAAAGTACCCAGTTGGATTCGATAAAGGAGGAGATTGCCATGTTGAAGGAAATACTTAGTACTGATAACGAGTTGATGAGCTCGCAGTTGACAAAGCAAGACACTAAACAGGCTGAGTTGAAGGAGTACCTTGAAGAGCAACGCAAGAAGTCGGGAGACGAAACACGAACGTTGGTGTCTAGTTCTCTGAAAGTGGAGACCAACACCGAGGACATTAAATCGCTGATACTGAAGCTCGAAAAGTCGGTTCAGGCATTGGAAGAGCACTTGCCTCCAACGGACATCATTCATCAAATTACAACTCCAATAATTGCCGAACTTCAAGCTGTGTCGTTGGATGCAAAGACAGTTCAGTTGTTGGAAAATATTCTAGAAAGTGCTAAGAAATCAACACAGAAAGATCCCACACTTGATCTCATACTTCAGAAACTAGATAAGCTTGAAAAAGCGCAGCCAAGCGCAAAACAAGGGCATCTTGAAGAGAAATACAACAAGCTAGAGGCAAAGTACGTGGAACTTTGCAAGTGTTACACTGCCAAATTCGAAGATTACAAGAAGCTACAGAAGAGCTACCAGGAACTACAAGAGCAAATTGAGAGCACCCAAATCCCCACCACTAATCGAGAGTCCAAGATGGAGAATCTAAACAACTTCCACAAACTCAAGGTTGGCCAAATAGAAAAGAACGATTTCATCAGTGAACGCAAAAGAATCGCCAGTACGCCCATGGTCAAGTTGCGCAACACCAACTTTAGTAACAATTCAGATGAAGAGTAAATAGTATATACATTGTTCTACTTTCTAATTATGTACAAGAGATGATCTAGTTCTGGGCGATTCTATCTTTGCCGTCCATGTATGGCTGTAGCACTTTGGGAATGACTATTTCCTTGGTTTTAGGGTTGTAGTTTTGTTCAAGTAGCGCAACAATGACCCTCGGCACGGCCATGGCAGTACCATTAAGCGTCGATGCGTGTTTGGACCCACTCTCATTCCCGATCCTGTAACGAATACCCAATCTTCTAGCCTGGTAGTCACCACAGTTTGAACAACTCGTGAGCTCTCCCCACGATCCTCTGCCTGGCATCCACGCCTCGATGTCGTACTTCTGCATCGCTGGTGATCCAAGATCTGATGATGGCATGTTGAGCACTTTTGCGGCGAGTCCGAGCTCAGTTATGATTTCGACCTGCATGTCCTTGAGCTGTTGCAATTCTTCGGCTTCCCTATCACGCGTTGTGAAATGGAACAACTCCACTTTGGTGAATTCATGCACCCTGTAGAGACCCTTGGTGTCTTTGCCACTTGCTCCGGCTTCTGCGCGGTATGAACGAGATACACCAACGTATTTCTTTGGGAAATCGGAACCCTCGACGAATGTGGTTGAGGCATGGAACGCAGCCAAGGGAATCTCGGCGGTTCCGGTCAACGACTTCTTCTCGCCTTCGAGTTCATAGATCTGCTTTTCGTTGTTCTGATCGTTTGGCTTGAACCCGCATGCGCTGACTACTTCGGATCTGACAATCGATGGTGGAGTGATCATGGTGTAGCCGTGTTTCCTAGCTTTGGAAAGTGCGTACTGCACCAATGCTTGCTCTAACAACGCTCCATCTCCAATCAAGTAATACCACGAGGGACCCGAGATGTTCGACGCTGTTTGGAAATCCATAATGTTCAACAGTTCACCAATTGTTTTGTGATCCTGTTCTGGTGATTCTGGCACGAGACTAGGGTCGGTCTCGGATTGACAATTAATAAACTGGGCAATGGTTTCCTTCAATGGGTCTTGTGGAACACCTTCAGAAACGTGGTTAGGCAATGCTTCTGCCTTGACAAAGATCTTCTCGTCCAAATCCTTCCATTGTTTCTCCAAGGGCTTGATCTCTGACTTGATTTCCTCGAGCCTCTTCTTCACTGTGGCTAATTCACTAGTACCTTTCTTTAAACTGTCGGAAATCTCGTTTCTTTCTCTCTTTAGGGAGTTTATCTGGTTAAACAAGTCTGTTTGAGTCTTGCGGAACTTGACAATGTAATTGACATTCTCAACTAAGCTGGGAGACAATAACCTTCTTTCAATAGAACTTTTGTACTCATTGGGTCGGTTGACGATATCGTTGATATCTAGTTGTGCTCTACGCAATATCGAGGTGTTCTTGCCCGTGCTTGCAAACCTACGTAGTACTCGAATCATGGCTGGTGTTTGGTAACAGAATAATGGGAGGTAGCCGTTTGCTGACGGTGAATTCTTTCTGGGCAGGGGGATGAAAAATTTTTGTCCCGGAGAAAATTGTCCGTGCACGTGAGCAGCCAAACACTATTCAAATCGTAAAATATACATTAAACCTGTTTTTCCTTTTTCTTTTTTTTTTATACATCTTTATACATAAACAAAATCTATTTAAAGTAAGAATATCTTCTTGTAGAACGGAGCACGGTCCCATCTCTCCTTTTCTTCTTGTCTCTCGAGATTCAATATCTCTTCGTCAAAGATTGTTCTTTCGTGGTTGATGTCAATCTCACTGATTGGAACCAAGAGTCTCCACTTGCGGGTCCACAACTTGTGGGCAACATAGAAAGCAATCAAGACAACAGCACCCAAGTAGTTCTGGAAGAAGACACCAGCAGATGGCTTCTTAGCACCAATTGGGTATAAAGCAATCCAGAATTGAGCCATCAACACCAAAGAAAACCAGACCAAGGCGTAGTAGGAACCAAGAACACCTGTGGATGACTTGTAGCCCAAAACATCCGTGGAAATATTGTTGTACGCTAACGCCTTTCTGAATCTGATGTGGGAAATACAGATACCAGACCAAGTGAAGACTTGTGACAATCCAGAAATGGCCAACAACCAGTTGAAGACAGTCACTTGCTTTTTGTAGGTGGCAATGAAGGCGAACAACCCAATGATGGTGGAAACTAACAATGCTCTCGAAGGTCTACCGGCTCTGTCAATATAGTCAAACCATCTTGGAGCGAAACCTTGTTCGGCTAAAGATTGCAAGGTTCTTGAAGCGGAGTACAAGGACGAAGATGCCACGGAGGTGACTGACATAAGAATCACGGAGTTGATGATGGAAGGCACGGCTCTGACCCCGTGAAGAGCAGCAGAAAGCACGAATGGGGAAGTATTGGAACCACCACCGTGTTCACCCAACAAACGATCAGAATTGTAAGGAACAAGCAATCCGACAATGGTCAATGACCCCAAGAACAAAATGATAATTCTCCAGAAAACCAATCTACAAGCAGTTGGAATGGCTTGTCTAGGGTTAGGTTGTTCAGCAGCAGACAACGCAATGAATTCAGTTTGACCCAAGGAGAAACAAGCAGTGACAAAGACATTACAGAACCCTTTGAACCCGTTGTTAGTTGGACCAGGATTGTGCCAGTATCTACCCCCAATGAACTCGTGCTCTGGCCCGCCACCAACATTGACAACAATACCCATGATGATGAACCCCACTAACAAGCAGACTTTACACAGACCAATGATGAACTCAAACTCACCATAAGCCTTGGACCCAATGAAGTTCACAACGACAATGACGACGAAAAAGATTGCAACCCACGCGTCGGGGTCCACCCTATCTCTGCTGATCCAGTACTCGATGGTGATAGCGGCGGTGACCAACTCAATACTGATAACACTCAACCATTGGATACAATAGTTCCAGGAAACAGCGAAATTGACACTGTCTTCAACAAACATTCTTGTATATGAGTTGTAACCCCCTGACAATTCAGAATAGTTCACAGCCATTTCACCAGCTGCTTGCAACGTTGGGTACACAAACGAACCACCAATGGCGAAACCAATGACGGTAAACAAAGGGCCGGCTTTTTTCAAAACCTGACCGGACCCAACCAAAAGACCGGTACCGATACCCGTCACCAAGGCCATCAAGATCAAATGACGCTTACTGATACCTTTGGCCAACTGCTTACCAGCGGCTTCATCTCCGTCAATCTCCTTTCTTCTAAATGAGTTAACGACATTCCTGAACACCCCTTTGGACTGGCTGTCTATGGAGTCGTGTGTGACGTACTGCTCATCGGAACCCGAGAAGTTACCGAATTCATCTGGCTTCACTTCCTTTGAGAAAGTTGGGTCTATCTTCTTCGACATGGTGTAGAAACGATACTTCCAATTGTTACACGGACTAGAAGGTAAAACTTAAAAAAAACTTAAAACAACAAACTAAAAGATTCAAAGTCTTAGCCAAAAAAACAATAAATTGAAACAAGACGGGCTATTGGGTGATAGTGGTAGACAAGGGAAACGTTTAAGGAAATTGCAGTAGCAGCAGAGGAAGAAGAGGGAAAAAATTGTTAGCGGAAAAACTGCAGGTCTTATATATAAGACGAGTATATTCTTGTCGGTGTTGCTTGTACTATGAAACCTATACAAAGAAAAATAAAAAGAAACGGAAAGGTGGAGAATAATGCAAATCCCAACACCGGTGGCTTATCACCCTTTGAGCAAGCGCTTACCCATGATTCGAGCGTAATCTATGATTCCGTTGATTTCATTTGTTGGCGGGGGAGGGAGTCACCCACACATGCGAATCGTCCGTGTATCAAAGAGATTTCGCCCACATCCAAAGGGTCAAAATGCCTTAAAGAAGAGCCCACATCCCAGGGTGGTGTGAGTGCAAATGCAGAAGAGGTTTGTGGATGGTTTGTTATTTTTGTGGTTTTGTGGTTTTGTTACCTCAAGGCATTTGGGAAGTAGGCACTCCAGGCAATTGCACTGGGCGAAAAAGCTCGGAATAACTGTTACTGCGATGCGAGCGAAAAGAAACTGCACAGGAATATTTTTTTTTGCGGCAAATTTTCCAGGTGTCCTGCATGCACTGCACCTGGGAAAATTTCTTTTTCTTCCCTTGTTCTCTCGTTCTTTCTTGCGCGGTTGTCAAAAAAAAAAAGGGAAAGCAACGCAACGTCATCTCGGGGTCTAATCCGTGGGCACCAGCTGGTGGGCGTGACAAAAGAACGATCGACCTTGTCTAGATGAACAACGCAATCTCTTATCTCTAATGGGATGAGCTGAGATAAGGTACTGTGCCTAACCATGCTGATACGGGCCCACCCACCGTTTCCATTCGCTAGGCCCACCGCGAGTAAGCCTCCCCCTTCGCAACCAGACACCCAAACCTTAAGGCATTTCTCTCACAGTCTGCCTCCACAAAAAAAGAAACAAGACCAGCCAATGAGTCAGCATGTTGCAAGGACTTGAACGTCGGTGCCCCGTCTGTTGTTCACGATATTATCTAGTTGTTCTTGGAAGGTCGATACCACATCTAATTTACGGGCCGGGTCAACTTGGTCCATGTTCGATTGTTTCTAGCCAAGCATTCTCATGTGAGAACGAAAATTTGCGCTGTTCCTTGCCCTTTACTGCGATGCGTCAAGGAACTAAACCCACAAACAATAGCCGCTCCCCTCCATATATTCTCCGTTCATACTGACTAATGCATGGAACGATCTTTTCCTATCTCGTTATCTAAATTACGTGTATAGTGGGTTTGGAAACCCTACAGTTGACGTTTCTTTTAATAATACTGCAGTTTATCTATTTACAATGCTACCACATCTATGTCATCACAAGTTGCTATCTTGGCCGATGATTTTCATGCTGGTGGAGTCTCCTTTCTTCAAGTCTTCATTTTCTAAAGCATCAGCAAGGCATTCCCATGGGTCCCTGGTGCCTCCCCATTGGAGGATGCTTTCTCTGTACTTTTTGCCTGCCTCTCGACTCCAGGGGTCAGCGGCAAACAACCCGTGCCAGATCTTGTCGGCAATGGCCCTGTCCAACAAATACGAATAGTACACGGCCCCATAGGAAAACAAATGGGGGAACTTTCCGTGCCACGTAGACCACTTATCGGCAAACACTCGTAATTCGTCCTCGACTTTGTGGTAAACTGCAGTGGAGTCGACTTCGTACAACCCTTTCTCCAACGACCTCACAATATCCTCGTCGTGAAGCTTCTGATCCAATGTGGCCATCTTGGATTGAATAAATGTTTCGCACGCATCCAACATTATCCTATGTTTATGGGCGTCGTCAAGAAGAGCCGCAGGCAACTTCTCGTCGGTTTCAAAGTGGCACCCCAATTCACAAATCACTCGAGGGTCTTTGCTGAACGATTCCATCAACACCGATGGCAACTCCACAAAGTCGGTAGCACAACGAGTCCCAGATAAATTGTGCAATTCTGTTCGACCTATCATTGAGTGCATAGCATGGCCCATTTCATGGAATATCGTATCGACTTGGTCTAATGACAATAATGTGGGCTTCTCGTTATCTATCCCAGCAAATCTGCCTATCGAAAAGGAACTCCCTTTGGAGAAATTGCACACAAGCGACACAACTGGTAATTGGTAATCTCCGTCCAATTGCACTAACTCGTTCATCTCATCAACAGTCTCGCTACCTATCGAAGCGTTGAGTCTTCTCAGACACACAATCGTGAAATGCGAAGGGAAAACCTTTGGCGACCAGAAATCAAGGTACAAGAACCCTAATGTCTTGCCCGTCAGGTTATCCACCACCTTGACTTTTCGGACCTGTTGCAAATCCCAAGTTTCTCCTTTCAACGCAGCAACGGGAACAAGTGAGATATCGTACAACGCGTTGAAGAGCTTATCCAAGCCGGCAATCACAGTGCCCACTGAAAAGTACTCACTCACATTGCCATTCGACGATAGTGCTTCCTTTTGTTTCTGTAGTTTGCTTAACAAATAGTCTCTGTCCCAAGGCTTGATGTTATCGATGACATCATCTGCCCCGTGTGGCTCGTCTTTGAATTGCGACAACAACTTCAATTCGTCAATCACGCCTTTTTCCCTAAGCGAGCTTTGAAGGTTCGACAAAAAGGTGATCACATTCTCTGGATTCTTTGCCATTTTGTGCTCCAACAGATAGTCTGCAAACGATTTGTATCGCAACATCCTGGCCAACAATGCTCTATAGGACACAAACTTATTCAACACTTCGATCTGTTCTTTGCTTGAATTGTGTAATGAAATCCATATTTTCTTGCGCAAGGAGTCAGACTTGCAGTTTGTCAAAATTGTGTACGGTATGTTGGCAATCAAGGGAACATAAATAGAGCCCGGTGTTCGCAGACCATCGTACTTGGACTGGTACAGCTGGATTTCTCTCTTTAACTGGGGGTCTTCTATGCTCTCCCATTCTTGTGTGTCGATGGTGCACCAGTAGGACGGCAAGTTGCTGATTTGGTTGGCAAACTGGGAACCCAACAACGAGATTTCCTGTGTTATGGTAACAAAATTGTCCCTTGTCTGAGGGTCCATGTGTATACCAGAACGTTCAAAGTCCTGCTTCAAGTATTCACCGACTTTGATCTCCTCTTCACTTAGTCTTCTGGTGACAGCTGGGTTATTTAGAATGGCGCGAAGGTTGCTGTAGAGCTCGACATTGGTGTTGAGCTGGTTCATAAACTCAAACATAATCTCATGTGTCTGCTGGGCGGCATTCACCCATTTCTGACCTGGGTGCACCACTCTAATAAACTCGGCCACGTCGATCACACGACACAAGATGTCAGACAACTGGTCTAGCTTTTTGATATATTTTAGCTGCCCGTCGATGGTATTTGCCTCCGATAACATCTCTTGCACCAACTCCTTTGCCTCATGCAATGATTTCTTCGAAAACTCTACCAATCCTTGAGGAGTAGTTAGCCGTTCGTTCTGGAAGAGCCCTGTCTGTGGAGTGCTGAACATTGTCGAGTTTGAGCCTGCCTTGGTGAAATCATTGAAATACTTTTGGTCATCAAAGACTTTGCGAATGTGGTTATACTTGGAAGGTAATGTCACCGTGGCGGTGGCGGCGGCGGTGGCTAGTTTCCTAGATGCAACACCCACCACCAAGGGTAATCTCTTTGTATATCGCAGCACCAATACACCCGGCTTCATTTTCTGGTGAGTTGTCTAGATAATGGAAATGATACCGGGAGTTAAATAATTTGGAGTCGAGAAAAAAAATTCTGAGTGTGTAAGAAAATTTTGTGTCAGAAAAAAAGAGACAACACGGATAGGCTACAAATCGGGTCCTTTGAGTAGGGTTGGTTGGGCGGATTGTTGGAGAGATGGTGCAGGTGACAGGTCTTGCGTGGTGTACCTAGATATCGCAAGCCGATATGGCTAAAGTACGAGACTTGTCCTCGTCTATCTCATGCAAATTCTCTCACTCACAGCTCTTTCAACTTCTTGAGTTTGAGTTTCTCTGGAGCGTAGATCGGCTCGACACATGCGATCAACAGAACATCCTCCTCATACTGTCTCCACGCCTGCAAAGGGGGTGATGGCGCTGGTGTCCTAAATGGGAATTTTTGGTCTACTTTGCTTTGCTTTGCTTTGTTTTGTTTTGTTTTGATTTGCCCTTGTGGTCGCAAAAGCTTCTCGTGAAGCCCTCTCCTCTGTTTGTCTCGGTTTCGCTCTGTTTGCTGTCTCACTGTTCTTTTTCTTCCCACGCTCATTGTAAGCTCCCTTTTTCCCTTTTCCCTTTTTCGCTTCTCACAAAATCTCAACAAACCAGACAAACAAAAACAACTTCCATTCCTTTGGTGCCAGTAATCCCTTGTGCTTCAGAATACCTACTGCGTTCTTGCTTCTCCCCTTCTATTCTTGTATGGACTAAATCGCCTTGCTTTCCTCAGATGATAAAAACATGTCCGGCTTAGAGAACATACAGAACTTGTCGATCAACCTGTCTTCGACACCGCAACAGCAGCATCAGCAGCAACAAGCACAGTATTCCCAGCAACAGGCCTTGAAAAGAAGAACGGCTAGAGACTATCAATTCGGAGCAAGGATAGGAGAGGGCTCTTATTCAACGGTTTATTCAGCATTAGATAAATACACAAACAGGACCTATGCCATCAAGGTGTTATCGAAACGTCATATCGTTAAAGAAAACAAAATCAAGTATGTCAACATCGAGAAAACAACCTTAAACAGATTGGGACAGCAGCATCCAGGTATCGTTCAATTATACTACACATTCCAAGATGAGAGCAGCTTATTCTTTGTCCTCGACTTTGCCGAGTACGGTGAACTATTGTCGATCATTCGAAAGTTTGGCTCACTATCGGAACCCGTACTGAAGTTCTACATGTGCCAGATAGTGGATGCAGTCCAGTTCATTCATCTGAAGGGAGTGATTCATCGAGACTTGAAGCCAGAGAATATTCTCGTGGGTCACGACTTTAACTTGAAGATCACAGATTTTGGTGCGGCCAAGTTGCTAGGAACGAACGATGATCCCTCAGGTGGCGAGAAAATCGATTACAACTCGGTTGAAGGAGCCCTGCGTGAAGTATCTGATAGCGACAGGAAGGGCTCATTCGTTGGTACTGCCGAGTACGTGTCGCCGGAATTGCTCAAGTACAACATTTGCGGCTTTGAATCCGATGTTTGGGCGATAGGGTGCATGTTGTACCAATTCTTCAATGGGGTGCCTCCATTCAAGGGCAATACCGAGTACTTGACATTTGAGAAAATCATAAACCTCGACTATTCTTACAAGTCTGCTGTTCCGTTGCCACCAGATGTGGTTCAGATAATCGACCAGATCCTTGTCATTGACCCATCGCAACGTGTAACAATACCGCAAATCATGGGCTCCAAGTGGTTTTCTGACGTGCCCTGGGACGACCAAAACTACATATGGCACAGAAAGGTACCTCGTTTCGAACCATATGGAGCTGTTTCACAACCTCCACCGGCTATGCCCGTTGTCAAGAACGGCACAAACAGAAGTGTGAGTAAGTCCAACTCCTACCAGCAATTACAGTCACAGATTCAGGCTTCCGAATTTGGGTTCATACCATCAATAGCAGCAAAGAAATCCTACAAACCTCCAACCACGATAAAAAAGAACGTGCCAATCCCATCATCTAATCAAATGGCATACAACACGAACAATTTTGTTCAAGCCCCCGTTATTCAATCCACTGCGCCTCCGCCACAAGCTCCACCATCACCTACCAGAATTCAACAGCTGCAGAACAGAAATGTACCCCCCACGAATATTGTACCTCCTTCTATGCAGCCCACGAACGGCAACAGTCAAGGGCGACCACTACCACCAACTCCTCAACAGCAGCAGCAACAAGCGCCACCAATGAACCAACAACCAACACCAATAGAAAAGAAACGGGCAAGTAATGTCAGATCAAATGCCCCTTTTGCCCATTTAGTTCCCGGCTCAAGCGGTGCCTCTAAGGCTCTGCAACCTCAACAGCAGCCTCCACAACCCCAGCCAATGCAATATCAGACACCAGTTCAACAACAAGTCTATCGTTCCCAAGAACCCGCTCCACCGCGGAATGCTGCTGCCAGTGCAGCCGCAGCCTTTGCGTCTAAGCCAACTACTCCTGTTCAGCCATCGCCTCCTGTTATGGCTCACCATCCTCCAGCATCAGCACCACCACCTCACGTGCATCACTCACACCAAGCGTCGGCCAAATCTCCTAGAATCGGACATTCAAAGTCAGTTGTCAAGAAAACCCATAGCGTCAAGTTCAAGGAAATATCTGAACTTTTAGGAGAAGAAGAAAAGATCTTGAAGATGGACACTTTGTTCAAGCTGGTTTTGAGTCACGAGTATTTCAGCAACTCGTCATCTGAAGTGTTGGATGACTCTGTGCTTGACAAACTCACTACAGAGTACAAGAGCATTCTTCAAGGAAATTCCAAAGTTGTCATTGCCGTGGTCACGAACATGGCCAGGGTCTTTTTCGTTGACGCATCCTTGAATGTTATGATGGTTGATTTGAAAGCCAATAAGGGTGCCGACTACCTGATGTATGACTACGAGTTTGAAAACGTTGTGGACGATGACGGGAAGGTTATTCCTGAGAGTGACGAGGTCTTTGGTTATTTGATCATTGAGTTTGTGAAAGAGGGTGGGGATCTAGTGTTTTTGAAAAGAATCAGCGAGAAGGCAAGGACCATGTTGGGAGATATGTTGAAGGTTGTTGACAAAAACGGCCACGATGTGGTCATTGGTACGAGCCATGGCTGGATTGACTGTTTGTTGATTGCCAGAGAAATTTCATTGGAGCAGAGCTTGGAAGTCAGGTCCCCAACGTCAGGTACGTCGTCGTCCAGTAACAGTGTCTATGAAGCCAAGTCTGAGAAGCCGAAAAAGAAATCCTCATCCAAGCAGGCCACGTCTAAATCCAAAAAGAAGCTGCCACCAAGTGGCTACTCTACGCCTCCGCAGAGACAATCATCCAAATTTGCATATGCTGCAGCCGCTGCAGTTCATAATCATAAATGACAATAGATTCGATATTCGTTTTTCCATAATGTTTTTATTTTTTTATTAGTTTTCACTGAGTTATGTTGCAATGGGGGAAGGGTTCTAACTAGTTTCACTTACAAATACTTTTTCTTAATATTATAGATACATACTATGTCCACTATATACAAAAAGGTCAATCGTCACACATCAAGCTAGTTCGACTTATCGGGGAAAGCAGCTTTCCTGAATGCTTGCATCCAATCCTGGTAGAAGCATCTGTCATTCAAAACTTCGATTGTGTGCTCGCGGATAATCTTCTCCACCGTTGCTTCATTGTGGGTCCAGTTGTCCAACGCATCGCAATTACGATACTGCTCCTCTAGGTTCTTCTGGTACGTCTTGTAAGCATACGGGTCAGTTCTGAGATCGAACTTCTTGGTCACCTCGTCAGCATTGTCTAGATTGTACGACAACGTAGTGGCATTTTCAACCGTCTTGCCTTGTGACGTTTTCTGTCTCAATTCCTGGGAGTATTTGGAGCAGTAATCTATGATCTCGCCACGGAGCTTCCATTGAGGCGCAATCTCTTCCTGGAAATATCGTGAACAGTCCGATTTTGCAATCTCGTTTAAGTGGGGCCTGATTGTGTCGTCAGTGAACTGCCGAGACCATTTCAAGAACGCTCTTATTCTGGACGATGAAACGCACCCTTCGGGGGTCAATAAGTTGGATGGCACTTCTAGTGGTAGGTTGAGCAGTTGTGATGTGGGGGCCATTGCAATCTAATCTTGGGTGTACTGTGTGGGTTCACACGGGAACTTCGAAACGAGCTTGTTGTCGATCCCCTGGAAGGCGAAAAATCCTCAAACCTTATTACACTCACCTGTAAAGTAAAAAAATATGGCGACGGGCTTTATTCAACTAAGGAGAAAAATTAGACCGACTCGTGTCCTTGAGACTCATCCCTGCTGTCCACTAGCCACATTCACTATGACATTTACCAAGATTCAAATAGACGACCCGTCTGCAAAGTACTTCTTTCACTTGGCTATCTGTGCAGAGATCAGATACGCTATCCAGAAGTTGAACTCCCAATCCCTGAGCTTGGATCCGGACGAATCGTTGTCGACCTCGCTAGCCAAAAACAACTTAGACTCGTTAAAAATAATAGTGGATACAAAATTGCCCGAACTTTACGCAAATGACTGTCCTTATGAAGCTGATGGCACCCGCAAGTTTTCCAAAATTGACATGACTGAACAACTTTTGGTGGGCAAAAAGTTGGCCGCGGATGGGACCCTAGCTTCACGAAGTACCGAGGAATTGCTCCGTACCGTGAACGGAGGGGCAGACACCATAGATAAGTTTGTGCTGCCTATACCGGAAGGGATCTATGCAAAACTTCATTTGATCTTGTTGCAGGCATTCCAACAAGAACCTGAGTTGATTACCGATTCGTCGAAAGACTTTGACACAAACGTGTTTGTTTATTTGGCAGCGTACTTTAAAGAAATGGTTGCAAGCAAAGCATCTACAAGCACCCTCGATTATGCCGCTACATATTTTGACCCTAACGAGCAAGCATCGTCCGTTTCGCTTTACAAATTGTTAAGTTCTTTCATACGTGTCTTGAACTCCCATTTGGAAATCTTGGCCGTCAGCTACACCAGCCACAAAGAGGAACAGGCCACCAGGCTAAAGTCATTGAGAGAACTAGGCAACAACTTGATGACCAACCTGGCATACGCACAAGCAATCAAAGTTTATACCGAGGCATTGGAAACTAAACCAATTTTGAATGACATCGATTTCCCGCAGCTTTACACAAATCGTGCAATCGCATTTATTGGTCTCAACTGTGTCCCCGAAGCCATCAATGACTTGAATGCAGCATTGGTGTTGGACCGTGTGTTCACTCCAGCGTGGACCCAATTGGGGTACTGTCATTTGTACATGGGCAACTCTTTGGTTGCGTTGGAGTGCTACGTGACGGCGTTGAAGTCTGCCGTTGGGGAGATCTTGCCGCCACGCTTCCCTAAGGACGAACGCTTGATCGATCTGTACAAGGGAACCAAAAAGCAAACATTGTTGCCACAGTTTGTGAAAAGGTTGAGCAGCGCAATCGCGTTGACAGAAAAGAGGGCTTATCAGCAACACATGTCGGACCTGAAAATCAGGAAACAGCTTAGCGATGTGAGACGAATTTTAGCGCATTTAAGAGCGTTGGGACCAGATTCGGATAGAGACGATTTCACCTACATCCCTGTCTATAGAGATTCGGCGTTGCGAGACGTGTCCATGAGAGCAAACAGCCAGCGTCCAAATATTCTAACTCCCGAGGTGACTCAAAACTTACTTGCTAGAAGCGGAATGGAGGCATCCCCAGTCGAGACATTCAGAAGAAGCGGTGATATCCGTCAGAACATGGGACCCCCCAGTGACGAAGAAGGAGAAAGTTCCTTTGAGATTAACTTCAACCGAGCTATGCCTAACCCTGTAAACTTTGCTGAGATTTTCAGATCCAGGAGTAGAACTGGACCAAACAACACTGCTGGTAACAGCACTACCTCAAGAACGTCAGAGACTGAGAGAAACACCGAAATCAACAGGTCTAGAGGAACTTCTGAGACCAGACGAGCTGAAGGAGCTGACACTCAAACGGAACCTGCCACCACACAACCTGGTGGTGACGACACGAATCGTAGAATAGTCGTTGAAACGACCACTGCGACTCCTGGTGCTGGCATCGGTGCAACCATTGCAAACGTGATTTCCCAGGCTTTTGCCGGCAACGACAATGATCGTGGAGACGGGGGCCCTGGTGCAAACATAGCGCAGATTATACTTGACCAGATGCAACACGCCGTGCCTGACGGTATACTAAGAGTTGTCAGCGATAACGGAAGAGTTAGCGTCAACAATGTACCGGTCAACACACAAACAGCCAATAACAACACACAGTCAAGAGGCAGCAACAGCAACAACAGTACCAACCCAAGCACCGATAACGATATTGAAATGGGAGACGTGCCTGACCTAGATTGAGTTTTATTTTACTTCCATCGTTGTGTGTAGTTGTATCTATTTTTAACGAATCAATGATTTATTATACTACTGTACATATTTACCTACACCAATTAAACAATGCGACATCTTTGCTCCTCTTTTTTTATTGTAAGATCGAAGTGAACTGGGGACTCTATCTCTATTTCTTTTCTTTCTTAGACTTTTTATCTTTTTTATCCTTCTTCTCCTTCTTTTCCTTTTTGTCCTTCTTCAGCTTCTTAGACGAAGATTCTTCTTCTTCGTCATCGTCTCTCTTTCTCTTCTTGTCCTTCTTCTTATCTTTCTTTTCTTTCTTTTCCTTCTTCTTCTTGTCCTTCTTGGACTTCTTCTCTTCAACTTCCTCGGTTTCAGATTCTTCGTCATCCGAGTCAGCTGGAGCAGCACCAGCGACAGAGTCGGTGATTGGAGCATCAGCATCAGCGTTGTATGCACGGGCTTCGGTTATGTCGATCTTTGGTTGTTCTCTGACGACCTTAGAGGTTGTTCTCATATCACGTCCTTCCAACTGACTCAATCTACCTTCGACCTTAGATCTGTTCTCCAAACCGAAATCGTCGGATTCGTCTCTTTCTTCGTCGAAACAATCGTATCTTAAGGAAATAGTAGCCTTGGCAGCTAAAGTTCTGGCAATTCTACCCTTGTTCTTACCGCTGGCTTGACCGACAATGGAAGCGTGGTAAATTATACCGTATTTTGGAGTATCGTGTTTGGTCTTCAAGGCTCTGAACAAAGCTTTCTCGGCACCCAAGATTTGCACGGTAGAAGCTGGAGCTTTAGCCAACGAGGTCAAAGAACCGGCGTGGGCAATTAATCTGGCACCAACCAAGTCACCAACGATGGCGCTCAAGTTTGGAGCAATGGCCTTCATACGGGATGACAAGTAGTTGGACAATTGTTCTCTGTATGCAGCAAAGTCAACGATTTGCTCTGCTAAAGCTTTTATATTGCTCAAATCGTCGTCGGTGATTTCAGTACCCATAGACACTTCAGCAGCGGTCTTGACTTGTTCTTCAACTTCCTCTGGCAAGATTTCTGACAAATCGGTCTCGGAAGCATTGGATCTAACGCCCATGGTTAAGATGATTCTAGCGTAGGCAACAGAGTCGGTGATCATTTTAGCCAACTCTGGGAAGTGCCAACCGTACCATTCCTTACATCTCATGGCGTAAGTGTTTATTTCTTTGTCCAAGTCGTCCAACAAAGCGATGGCTTGGATGATCATGGTGTCGACCTTATCAGCAGAAAACTTCAACTTATGACGACCAATAGAGTGCGCCAAACCCAACGACATTTGCTTCAAGGCAGCGTCGTCCAAACCTGGCAACAATTCAGGCAAGAATTGTTTGATGGCTCTTTGCAAGTCCAAAGAAGCAGCGTCGCTGACAACTTGAAAGTTCAAGCCCAACTTGTTGATGGCGTTACCCAATTTGGTTTCGGAGACAATCAACGTAGCCTTCTTGTCGCTCTTGGCGTCTTCCAATAATTTTTGCAAACTGTCGGAAACTTTACCTTCAATGATGGCATTGGCTTCTTCCAAAGCGTTGGCTGCAGATTGGAACTTCTCAAAACGATGTATCTTGAATTGCTCAGCAACTTTCTCAGCAGTGTTCAAGTCCTCAATCAAGGTGGTTGATTTGTGGATCTTCTTGTCGGATGCTTTCAACAAAGCATAACCTGCGGCGGTTTCTGTTAAAACGTAAGCCATTGTGAGTATATGTTATTAGTGGTCGTATGGAACTAGGCAAGTGATATTATCTAGTGTAGGGGCTGGAGGGAAACAGTAACAAAGACAGGTATGCTAAGTTCTTGGTTACTTGTGTGTATGTAGGGTGGAGTAATGCGTTGGTGGTGATGGTCTAACTAGGTTATATGTGGAAGAGATGCCTGGGTGGGGACTAAGTGATGATAAGTGTTATTGAGTTCCCTTTTTTTCCTCATTCCAAAGTGCAATGAAAATTTTTCGATGAGGACGAAAAAAAAAAGTGAGAGATGGGGGGACTGCACCTAAGGGGTGGGCACTTGGTAGCGGCCACAAGGTCAGATCCGGCAAGGCAAGCATTGGACTAGAGTCAACAGCAAGAGGCGTTGGTTGGGGTATGGTAAGGGACGGGGATAGTTAGGTGACTAATGAGGTAGGAGGGACGTCCTTGAGAGCATTTGTAGGTTGAATGATGCGGATTAGGAGGGAATGTGGTGTAATTGACGGCGTACCCCAACGCGACAACCGTCTACGTGGCTGAGTAGGGTTAGGATGTGAATGGTAGCCTACTTGAAAGCCAGTCGGGCGTCGATGCTTGTACTATTCGCTCCCATTGCAGCTGTGGTTCGGGTGACAACTCACATGGACCATATTTTCTGATCTTCCTAACCACGTCAAGCCAAATACACATTTCCTGACACCTCTATAGTTCCAGTGACCTCTTGTGACGGTTCTTGTCGATCCCTACGCTGTTCTTCTACTCTCGTCTATCAACAAACTTCCTGGATCTGCTGAGCGGATTCCTGCGAAACGCGCTTGCGAAGCGAATTTCGAATGTTTTTCTTCCCCCTTTTCTTTTTTTTTTTTTGCTAGGCTTCACGTACAAGCACCACCTGTTATTCCTAACGACCATCAACAGCAACATCATGAGCAAAGTAAGATCGCAGGAGAAGATGCCTGCCAATACCAAACGTGTCAAAGACACAAATGAACAAATTGTCCCGGTTAAAAGACTCAAGAAAGTCGCGTATTTCCCCATCAACAACTTGACCGAGCCTATACAAAAGAAGCCTAGTCAGAACTCCCCCATACGGCCCTTAGATCCCAACGCCCTACAATCCAGAGTACTGCCGGTTGTGGAAGTGAAAAAGAAAACCAGTAGCGAGCAGTCACAATCGCCTAAGAAACAGGAGTTGTCTTTCCTACAGGAGAACTCGGACGATAGTTTTGATGGAATCAGATGGAAAGAAAGCCCCGACAGTCAGCATGAATCACGCGTACAACGCGACAAAAGTCAGCCCAATGGGCTACCATCATCTCCTTTGAAGAATATATGTCCCACTGCTGATACAGAAAGGGTCGATGATCGCACTGCAGACGTGTTGAATAAGTATGGCGCGATATTCAACAATTCCTCAATGTTACCCGCAGCGGGTCTAAGCAAATCATGCTCCGATATTGGCTCCACTAACGTGTACCACGATATACCACAAGCTCGACGAGCCAAATCTGGCGAAGACTTCAGAACGAAGAAAAAGGCAACGGCGACCACCGGTCTGTTTCAGACAACTTTGAACTCGTGGATAAGTAAGCTCGAAGGCGACCCTGAAGACGCGGCACTAAATACGACATTACCAGGAGTGAGAGGAGAACCTGTTGTTGGTTCCATCTTGTCATCTGATGATCCATTCTCCGATGACGAAAACCTAGTGGAGGTTCTTCAGAAGCAGGACCAGATCAAGTTCGACGCTGCGTTTCAGGAAAATCTCAAGAAAGTCGATGCTCAAATAAAGGATTCTGACGACAGCGAGTCGGATGACCCTTTCAGTGATGATGACGATACAGAATTGATGGAGATTTTAACAATGCCAGAGCCCACATCTGCTTCTGCAAAATTTGGTAAAAGCTTTCAAAGGGGTATTAAGAATATCGAGAAGCTGCGGACTGAAAGAAAACCAGTTGCTGGGGATAGTGAGAAAGTGCTGGAGTTGGTGTATGACAGATCTGTTATGCGGAGATACAAGATTGCAAGCATGAGAGATGATACGTCAGGGGGATCGAGCAGACAATTGATTCTTCACGTACTTGACTCCAAAGAGGAACCATCAGAAATATATGTCCGCGGAGATTACTATGAGCTAGATTTCAAAGAGAACGATATCGTTCACCTAATCACAACAGATCTGTCCCCATCGAAGCGAAATGTGGTTGATGATACGACAAACTTGTTGATCTGGAACCCGGATGAGTTGATCTCGGCAACCACTGTCTCTCAGCAGTTGGGTTGTACGAGAAAAGCGATTATCATGTCGCGATATAAGTTTCCAGGGGTGGGGACGCTACCTATTATTGTTGGAGAGATTGTTCATTTCATCTTCCAGGACTGTATCTGCTGCGAGGAGTGGAGCTATGAGTTTATGAAGAAAGTATTGGAGGAACTTTTGAAAGAGTATCGCTTGGCTATCTTTAGCATTGACAAGGATGAGGACGATGTTAGAGAAGAAGTATGCAAGCATTTTAAATATCTTGAGACGTGGTTCAAAAGCTACTACAAAGCAACAGAAGCGAATGCCGGTTGTATTGAAGAACTACTGGAAAGGGGCCAGGTGAAGTTTTCAGTCAAAGAGGCCCTCGATATCGAAGAAGAGGTGAAATCGCCAATGTTCGGCATCAAGGGGAAAATCGACGCTACTGTAACGGCCTGGTTTGATGGAAATGGCACGAAAGGAACGTTTATGATGCCGATGGAAATCAAGACGGGGAAATCTTACATGTATCACAACGCCCAGGCTACTTTGTACGCCTTGTTGTTCCAGGACAGGTATGACTTCTTGATCAGCTCATATTTGCTTGTCTACACAAAGGAAGAAGTCACCCAGAAGTGCAATATCCGAGTTTCCGATTTGCGCTCATTGATTATCCTTCGGAATAAGCTCTCCCAGTATATCAAGGATAATGTTACGTTGCCTCCGCTACTTAAAAACTCGTTATGTGACATATGTGACGTAAAGCTCGCATGCATGACACTCGATAACTTGGTGGACGACGGAACCAAGGAGAACTGCGGTATTCCTGAAGAAGAGTATGAGGATATCACGAGAGGTATTTATCAGAACTCCGTGTACAGCGACTATTTCACGTTCTGGGACTCGTTAATTGCACAAGAAGAAAATGTGCTGAGAGCGACCGTCAAAGACTTGTGGACTGTTCCCGGTGATGAAGGGCAGCGTCAAGGAAAGTGTTTTTTCGGGATGAAGATAACTAAAGCAGATGACGGTGGAACGAATAATTACCTTTACGCAGGCAGTCATGGGAACAAGTCCAACTCGGTGCAGTTTCGGTACACCTTCAAGAAGGCAGATGCAGGCGACACATACGACTTGTTGAGGTCTCAGTTGAATGTCGGGGACACGGTTATCATCAGCGATGAAGCGGGCCAGTTTGCAATCACCTCCGGCACCGTGAAACTCTTATCGCGGACATCCATCACCGTCCGCACTCGAAGACGGATCCTCACGTCAGACAACAAATTAAAGGCGTATAATAGCAACAATCAAGTGTTTCGCAGTGTTTTAGGGCGCACTCAAGATGGCACTCAAACAACTAGTGAAAAGACGTTTAGAATCGACAAGGATGATTTGTTCTACGGTCTTCAACTGGCCAGGTATAACGTCTTGAATCTTTTCCTACCAGGCGGCGCAACAAAGTTGCGGAAATTGGTTGTTGACTACCGTAAGCCGACGTACACTAGTCACCCACAGTGGGAGATACCAAACAGAGAACACTTCAACAGTGACCAAATCGCTGCCATGGAAAAAGTGTTTTGCACCAACGATTACGCCTTGATCTTGGGTATGCCTGGAACTGGTAAGACTACGGTGATTGCCGAAATCATCAAGATTTTTGTGGCACATGGTAAATCGGTGTTGCTTACATCCTACACCAATTCTGCAGTTGACAACATTTTATTGAAGCTCAAGGAATTGGAGGTTGGTTTTTTAAGAATTGGTCACCAACGACGTGTTCATAAGGATATCCACCCCTACATCCCAGATGTGATGAACCGCATTGAAACAAGAGAGCAATTCGATAGAACATATTTGTCTCCCAAGGTTGTTGCCACTACATGTCTAGGAATCTCAGACGTCTGTTTCCAGATAAGAGACAAATTCGATATTTGCATAGTGGACGAAGCGTCACAGATCTCGTTGCCGGTCAACTTGGGACCATTGCGTTTTGCAGACAGATTTGTCATGGTTGGTGACCACAATCAGTTGCCACCTTTGATTAAGAACCGCGATCTAAAAGCCCGTCAAGCGATGCAGCAAACATTATTTATGAAGTTGTCGGACAAGCACCCGGAGTCGTTGTTGGAATTGACCTATCAGTATAGAATGTGTCGAGATATCATGGAGCTTTCAAATGTCTTGATATACAATCGAAAATTGAAATGTGGTTCTGAGAAAGTCGCAAATCGGTCGCTAATAATCCCCAATCCACACATCTTGCCTGGACTACAACGCGATGGAGCCTTAGCAGCTGAATCTCAATGGATGGGTCACATCTTTGACCCGGCCAACAAGGTGCTATTTTTTGATCACGATAAGCTTCCGGCTTATGAGCAGCCACCTAGGGACGCCGTCAAGAACGAAAAAGAGGCTAAACTAGTGGAGCAGATCGTTGGGGCACTAGTGGCAGCCGGAGTGGACGAATCACAAATTGGGGTCATGTCGTTGTATCGTGCTCAGGTCAATTTATTGAAGCGAAAGCTTTCCTTGCGAAAGAATATCGAGATTCTCACTACCGATCAGTTTCAAGGTAGGGACAAGGAGTGTGTTATCATCTCGCTTGTGCGTTCAAACGAGGACAAGAACCCGGGGGATTTGTTGAAAGATTGGAGACGTTTGAACGTGGCCATTACACGTGCAAAGTCAAAGCTCATTATTCTTGGATCTAGATCGACGTTGTCAGTCACCGACACAACAAAAACATTCATCGACTTCTTGGAGAATAAACACTGGTACTACAAGTTTCCAGAAGGGGCAGAAATGATTACGATATTCCTGCCCAGGGTGCGCCATCTTCACCAGTTAAGCAAAGGAGAACAGGCACAAATGCTCCGATTTTGAACAGCCACCCCGTGCTTAGAGACGTGGTGCAAGATATTTCAGGCTGATCATTATTTATATACAGTACTACCTCTCTATATAGCAAAGAAATGAAATTCAAAATTACCGCGTCTGAAGTTAAACTGGTTGCCATTCCACCCATTCTGGAAGTTCTGGTTGTTGTTGTTGTTGTTGTTGTTTTGGTTGTTATTGTCATTTTCATCATCGTTGTTGTCATTGTTTCCTGGGCCAGCCCTCATTCTTCGGATCTGTCTTAGGATGTTTTGAACAAAGAATATCATAAAGAATGAAAATGTCAACGCAATAACCAAGTAGTCGCCAACGTCATAGTCTTCAACATACTCATCATTGTAGCTTGTACCTTCGTGATGAGCTTCCGCTTTGGAGATTGCCTCTTTCTGTTGTCTCTCGTTTGATGCACGTTTTCCAACATTATTGAAGGCACTGATCCACCCACCATCAGAGTTGCCTGGGTCCTTGAATGCCTTCCTGTTGAACAAGTACTTGAATCTCAACCTTAGCAACGCCCAGTCAATGTGAGATCTGCTGTATGTGACCTTGGAGTGGATTTCTCGTCTCTCATAGTCGAATTTTTCTTTGTACTGTAGGCTCGAGTCGTAGTAGCGTTTGGCCATGAAATAGTCAACAGAATCATTCACTGGGCCATATCCGTACTCGTACATCTCAGCAAGTTTGTAGGACCCGTGTGATGAATGCTTATCGGATGCAATTTGGTAATAGTTGAATGCACGATCATAGTCTGGGGTGATTTGTTCCTGTTGTCCAGAATAAATGTCACCCAACAAGATAGTAGCATCGACATTTGCTTGCTTAGACGCTCTGTCAAGGTATTGTACAGCTATTTCGACTCTCTCGGGGGCAAAAGTCTTTGGTTTCATTTTGGACTGTAGTGGTTGCAATTGGAAAAGCAAGTATGCAGCGGATACTTGAGCTGGCTCTAGTCCTTGCTCGGCTGCAATCAGATAACCAACTAATGCGTTCTTATAATTTCCTGCTACTAACTCTTCAAACGCATACTTCAAATGGGGCGCATAAAACTGTGATAATCTCTCCACAAATACTGCATAGTACGATATCGTGGTGGAGCACGAAGGATCGCCAGTTGTTTCAATGGCTTTGGCCAAACCTGATTGTATAAAGTCACCCACATAGTACAATGCTTCCGTGTTCTGGTAATAAACTGCGTCTTTCATCCGGTTGTAAATATCTTTGGCATGCTCGCTGGTATGGGCGTCGTTGTCGTTGATCTTCATCAATAACTTGGACAAGTTTTTGTTAGCCTCACCGGATCTTTTCTTTATAGCCGCCGTGTAGTACTCAACTGCCTTGGTATAATTGGTTTCTCCTAACAACCCTTCTTCTTCAATGTAGGCCAAGTCATTCAAGGCTTCCGCTGTTGGCAGCAACTTCACAGCAAGCCTCAAGTAATACTGTGCCGTCTTCACATCTTTCTCCACACCAAAGCCTTTCAAGTACATTCTGCCCAACTTGGATTGGCATGCACTGAGGAATATCTTGTCTATCAGCTCCACATGCTGGTAGTTGGAAGCGCCATAAATCTCGTCCCCCAATGCCACACACTCTTGAAACAGCTCAAAAGCCTTGGTGAGGTTCTGCGCCACAAAATAATCGCCCTTGTAGTTCTCCAACCCATTGTAGTAAAGCGTAGTGTACACATGTTCGTTAGCATTCAATTTGTACTCCTCAAGAGAGTTCCGGAGGTCGTTGAAGTACTTTGACTGGATCTCTATAGTCGATGACATTTCACTCATCTTTTCGCCATACAATCCGCCATTGAAATCCGAAATTCTGATATTGTAGTCCACCTGTGTCGCTAGATCAGTGGTAGCCATCCATTTCTTGCCGTGTTCTGCTAACGAAGTGTAATAACTCAAGGCCAATTCACAATCTTGGGGTACTCCAATACCTTTAAAAGTCTTATAAGCTACCACTAACATTGCATTCAAGTCACCATTCTTCATACCAAAATGGTAGTACAAATTCCCACGCTCCTGGTCAGGAGGGAATGTGCCAAACAAGCCAGTGGAGTAAATGTAACCCAACATAAAGTATGCATGGCCATTGGGACCTATATTCACCGCCTTGTGATAGTAATCCCTTGCTTTGGTGTAATTAGTTGGGAACGAATAATTGCCGAAAAGGTACAAGTCCCCCAACGTTGCGTAAGCTTCGCCGTTGCTGTTTTCAAAGGCTGACTTTTCCAATAGCGGGACAATCTTCGATGTTAGCACATGCGGGGGCTCGTGTCTTGGGATGTTGCTTCTGTCGTAGTCGTCCTCTGAGGGGTTGAATTGCGGGATATATAGATTTCCCTCGATATTGTCAATATTATAAATCTGAGATCTTGTGAAATTCTGCGAAAGCTGATTCAATGCCTCAATTGCTTCATTGTAAAGAGTGTCCTGAGCAGCTTCTATGACCACTAGTAATGAGAGTAGCAATAATACTAGGTGGTGTTTTACCCTGAACATAGTGCTGCGGATATGGCTGACGTGGTGTGTTGTAACACAATTGGTTTCTGCGTAAAGGCAGAAAGACAGAAAAAATTCAAAATTGTGGTGAGCATATTTCTCCGCCGATTCGATTTTTCCCTTGTCCCTGCGAGTGCCCAACAAGGAAAGTTTGGTATTGCTTTGGGGAATCAAATTAAAACTGACTGGAAGGTTTCAGGTTGGTTGGGTTGGTTCATTTACCTATGTTAGTGTCCCTATGGGGAGTGGCTGTTTGTCAATGATTCTCCGTTTCAGGGAATCGAACTTGTGTGCGCCAAAAAACAAACTTCCTTGTTCTTCCCACTAGGCCATAAACTTGTTCTCGGAGAAAACTTGAAAATTCCGAGAGGGCCAATCAGTTAATAATTGCTCTTGGGGCGTGTACTTTACAATACTTATGACAGATATAAGCTGTTCCTCCGGTCCAACCAAGGTATTTCAACTATCTAAAATGAGGCCATAGTTTCAATACAGTCGGTAGTTATTATTTATGTTGGAATTTTAAGGAAACTATTCATTTTTGGGTGCACTGGTTTAATCGTTCGTAGCTCTAAATCTCTTTACAACTTTTACTCATATATTTCTGTGAACTTTAACCAAAACTGTCAAAGTAGGAACTTTTTCGAAACTTGGCAAGATAGACCCTTAAAACAAGAGAGATATACCCCAGAATCCAGTATAAGGTGTATGAAGACATACATCGGAGTAATTAATGATGTGTATAGTTTTATGTAACAAAAAGTGGTAGCGTGTATCACGTGCCTCGTAATTGACTATCCTTTGCGTAAATCGAAAACACTTACAGGGATGTCACATTTTTCAGAAACTGAATAATTTACATTAAGAACTATAAAACAAGCCAACGAACTATAGAATATTAGAATTTTATGGGAAATGACCAATTCTTGGACCAAAGTATCCATCTGGTGCATCAACAGTCGCATTCAACCAGCCAGTCATACTGCCATCATAACCCTCATACATCACTTCATTACCCCACCAGTTGATATCTTTCTCATGGTACATGACAGCAAAAAAGATGATAATCGAACTAAAAGCAATACCAGCATTCAAACCAGTCGAAAGGATATAAGTGTACTTTTGCCACCAAGCTTCGTACTTTCTTCTGATATATGACATGAAAGCCCATGCCACGTACACACCAGGAATAAAATAGGTCAAGTTATATGGAGCAAAGCCCAAGAAACCACCGATGACGATGGATGGCTCGAAGTACTTCACATACTTTCTTGGTCCCCACCTTTTAATGGCAATACATGGGAAGGCAGCCAAGAAACCAATCAAGAAACACCATTTCAAAATTGGATATAAACCACCAAACACTTCCTTTGGACCAATGACACCCCACAAGACAGAAGCGGAATAAAAGGTTCTTGTACCTGGACAGGTAAACTTTTGAGTATTCTTTGGATCGCAATAGTTTTTGATACCACCGTCAATTTGGAAGTTTAAGATACCCAATTGAATAAAAGAAGCAATGAAAATGGACAAGAGTTGGACTCTGTAGACAGCTCTTGGGGGAAGCTTAGCGTAATGGCCCTGTTTCAAATCACTAATAAAGTTCTGAGCTTGACCGTCAATGTTGTAACCCAAGGCTTTGATGAAAGCCAAAACCAAACCGTTACCTGGGATGGCATAACCAACAATCAACTCAACCAAGACGTTCAAACCGAAGGAAAAACCAGTTCTTGCATACACGGTAGTCAATGGAATCAAGAAGCGGTGATGGTGTACAGCTTATATGCAGCACGGGTGTCATTCTGGAACCAGGCAACCAGACACAAAGGAATCGCCACCAAGTGCTTTCAACAAGTGCCACATACCACCCGGGTCAGTCACAACAAGTACCAGCAACAACTCAGTGAAGTGGCAACACCAGTCAGATTGATGCTGGCGCAACAACAAGCGACAATCGCACCATGGGGAACCAAGGAGGCATGCTCCGTCCATGTCACATTTCCAACATCACTAACAATCGATTCTCCTTAAATTGCATTGAGGAACACGACTTTGGCAACTTTCCAGACAACACTTCAGACGCGTGTGGTTGTCTCAACTGTTGTCTATGGACTTACCGTGGTCTGATATCAAGAAAAAAAGAAAATAGGAAAAGACAGTCGTGTACAATTGTTGTGCGCGCAAACACGACCCACCACCCCCCCATTATACGCCTCCCCGTCCTCCACACGCACAAAAGAAATGGACACCAATACCGATTTCCTCTTAGTTGCCTTTCTGTACGTTGCAGTTTTGAACAAATCACACCAACAAAAAAAAAAAAAAAAATAAAAGTGAAACCAGTATAGCCTGAAACAGTTTCTCATCTAGATCCTTTTTGATTCAGTGTATTATTAGAGCCAAAAGAATAGCATAGACGACCCACATATTCACCCTGTCAATCACAGTTTGTTAGTGTTTTATTTTTCCATTATAGACGTCATACAGAAAGAGAAGCAAAATCACACCCGCCACAACCCATGCCGCCCATAAGACTAACAGATAATGCAACGCCCCAAGAAGAGATCAATGAAGCGATGTTCCGATCCGCACCCATGACCTTGGTGCAGTTTTATGTTACGATCGAACTCGCAAGAGATATGGTTGGCGTCTTGGGCAAGCTCGGCAACGTTCAGTTCAGAGATTTAAACTCAAAGTTGACTCCCTTTCAACGAACTTTTGTCAGCGAGTTACGAGCTATTGACAGCATGCTTCAACAATTGGACTACCTTCACTCGATAATGGTGAAGCAGAACACAATCAAAAGTGACATATATGTGAACTTAGAGGCCGACGTCAAGCCATTGCCCACATCCTCGGAAATGGATGATATAAAGACCCGATTGGGCGAGTTCTACCAGAGAATCAAGCATTTGGACCAATCATTCAACAATTTGGATAGGAAGAAGTTGAAATTTGTCGAGAACAGAAGCGTTCTAAATTGCTTGAATGATTTCCACAGGTCTAACTTGATTGGCGGTGGTTATGACGACATTGACCACCACGAAGCAACCGAAGAATATGACGACAATCAGGCGTTGTTGAACGAGCAGAGAAATCACAATTTGGAAATTGGGTACGAGGTGCACCATTTGGACGACTCATCGTTCAACTCATTGGCAGGCACGATTGCTCGAGATAAAGTGCCAATATTGAGAAACATTTTGTGGAGAACATTGAGAGGCAACTTGTACTTCCACGACATACCACTAGATGAAGAGTTCCCAGTTAACGAAAACTCGGATGAAATGGTGTACAAGAATGCATTTATCATTTTCATTCATGGTGATTTCTTGAGAACGAGGGTTCGCCGGATCATCCAGTCGTTGGATGGGTTGTTGTTTGACAATGCCACTGGCGGAGCAGAATCGAGAGCAGCCACCTTGGGTGAAATCAATGGCAAGATAAAAGATTTGAACAATGTGGTGGTGAGTACGAAAGACCAGTTGGTTACCGAGTTGATGATTTTTCAAGAGTTGTACCCCGATTACTGCTACATTGTCGAGAGAGAAAAGCGTATATACGAGGCTTTGAATAAGTTTGATGAGGACAGTACCAGAAGATGTTTGGTTGGAGAAGGTTGGATTCCATCGTATGACTTTGAGAAGGTGCGAAAAAGCTTGAGGAACTTGATCAGACTGAAAACAAGACAAGATGGTGGCGGTGGCGATAGCAGCGCTACTGATTCGACTGAGAGCATCAACTTATCCGAGGGGGTTGCCACCCAGACCGCGTTGTTTTCCGTTGATAGCGACCAAGAGTTGACTGGGTTTGAGATTGAAGACGAAGAGGATGAGGAAGTTGGATCGTTGATTGCCGTTGTGAATGAGCTTTCGACCAACAGAACCCCTCCAACTTTCCATAAAACAAACAAGTTTACGGCAGCGTTCCAGCTGATTATAGACGCATATGGTATCGCCACGTACCAAGAGGTCAACCCGGGGCTTGCCACCATCATCACCTTCCCATTTATGTTTTCCATTATGTTTGGTGATGTGGGACATGGGTTCATTGTCTTGCTTGTGGCGCTTTATTTGATCAAGAACGAGGTTCTGATTGGAGCTATGAGAGACAGAGACGAAATTTTTGACATGGCGTACAATGGGAGATACATTGTGTTGTTGATGGGGGCATTCTCCATCTACACTGGTTTCATCTACAACGATATTTTCTCCAAATCGATGAACATTTTCTCATCTGGCTGGAAGTACGTGATCCCCGAGAACTATGATGTGACAAAGGGAGCCACATTAGTTGCCGAGAAGATAACTGGCAAAACGTACCCATTTGGATTGGACTGGGCATGGCATGGGACAGAAAACAACCTTTTGTTCACCAACTCGTACAAGATGAAGTTGTCAGTGTTGATGGGATACACCCATATGAACTATTCTTTAATGTTCAGCTTGGTGAACTATTTGTTCTTCAAAAGCAGAGTTGATATAATTGGTAACTTCATTCCGGGGTTTTTGTTTATGCAGAGTATTTTTGGATACTTGGCGTTGACTATCATCTACAAGTGGTCTGTTGATTGGTTTGGCATCAACAAGCAGCCACCGGGGTTGTTGAACATGTTGATCAATATGTTTTTGTCGCCAGGAACCATTGAAGAGCAGTTGTACCCGGGTCAGAAGTACGTGCAGATCTTTTTGGTTTTGATTGCTGCCATTTGCGTGCCATGGTTGTTGATCTACAAGCCATTGATCTTAAAGAGACAGAACGACAAGGCTGTTCAATTAGGGTACAGTGATTTGCACTCACAGCGCCAGCATTCCTTCTTGATTCACGAAGAAGAACGTGCTCTTGATTTGCAAGACGACGAACTCAACCACGATCCACCAGAAAACCCATTTGAGAGCGACAATGAAGATTTGGAGTTTCGATTCCCCAACGATGTCGAGCCAATGTTTCATTCGGCAGGGGCACACGGCGATGACGGGGAAGATGGGTTCAATTTTGGCGACATTGTCATCCACCAGGTTATCCACACCATCGAATTCTGCTTGAACTGCGTTAGTCACACGGCCTCTTATTTGAGATTATGGGCCCTTTCCTTGGCCCATGCACAGTTATCCTCTGTGTTGTGGTCAATGACTATCCAGAACGCTTTTGGCAAAACGGGAGCTGTGGGGATCATCGCCACCGTGGTGTTGTTTGCCATGTGGTTCCTGTTGACAGTGTGTATCTTGGTGTTGATGGAGGGTACCTCTGCGATGCTTCATTCGTTGAGATTGCACTGGGTTGAAGCCATGTCGAAGTTCTTCCAGGGAGAAGGGTACGCGTATGAGCCATTTACATTCAAATCTATAGATATCTAGAGAGCGCTTGGCAGAGAGTAACTAAGAGAGATAACGCAGCCAATGTAAAAATAGAACATTGTTTTAGACGAGAACCGAAGAAAGAGCAATACACACCTCGTGCATTAGTGCGGTGGTTGTGGCCGGTATGTGCGGTTATTGTAGGATGTGTGCATGAGGATGTTACATAATCGGCCAAACTTAATCAATGTCGCGACACTTTTTTCTGTCTCGCCAGAGATGAGATTCTCTTTTGCTAACCATGTGGGAGAAAGATACAATGAAGAAGAAAGAGATCCGATTCTTTTTTTTCTCTTTTCGTTCCGTCGCTATCGTTTGTTTTGCTATCTCGACACCTGAAATGACGGGAAATGGTATCCGAGCGAGGGATTGTCCATTTCATTGTCACAAGGGCTTATTGTTTGAATTACAATAGCGCTAATCGTTTTTGCAGAAACTTGACGACATTATTTTTAGTTTGTCTTTTTTGTTTCTTCCTCCTGTTCTCTCAGGCACCGATACATAATAACATAAAGCAAATATTATTTTTGTCATGTAATTAGTCCGAAGATCATTATTGTCAAGGAGAAACATTGTAGGAACATTCGTTTTTGAGTGAAATTTGCTACATATTCTTCGCCCCCCGCGGGCTCGGTCAGAAACAGGGCGCTCTGGTGCTTGTTTTAAATGGCAATTTTCAGCACAAAGCAACGAAGAAGAATATTGAACTTCCCTTCAGGGTAATTCATGGAAGTTTTCTTGTTGCTTTCTAAATTGACGATCGACTAAATAAAGGGGTGGCGGATGGGCAATAAGAAGGGAACTTTTGAAACAGAAGATCGACGAAGCAGGGCCTTTTTGTATGTGTGGTGTTTTGCTCTTATTTTTCGACAGTCCCATTTATACGTTTTTGTGAGTGACGTGGTTAGGACAATTTTTTTTGAGACACTAAACTGGGTGGTAGGAAGAAAATTCCTTAGTGTTGCATGGTGAAGAAAAAATAATTTTTGCACCCAAAACATCTGATTTGTAGTTTTTTTCGGACATTCTGGTGTTTGTCAGGACAACACACCACTGCTGTCCAAAGACACCACCTGTGTCAATTTTTCTTCCGACTAAGGGGTTTTCTTAATTTGGCTTTTTTTTGCGACACAGGGGTCCACCGGCTGGAATTAAGGCAGGCACGTTCGCCCCGTTTCTTATATTGCATAAGGTTAGGGAGTTCCATTACAGGGCGCTTTGTTTTATTTCCTTCTTCGTGAAAAGTTTTTTTTTACAGTCTTTGCATGATACAAATTAAAATTAAACGAAACTGGCCTCTACACATGAGCGAGACATAAGAAAAATGAGGAAGATAGAAAAATGTCACCGTTCGCACTTTGCGACATGATGAGGTTTCGAGTTCACGACATTGGAGGATTGGACACTACAGCCAGGGCAAGGCAAGAATGTCAACAAGCTTTTCCCTTTGTTCAAATTTAAACGAGACAATGAATGAAATTACTGCAATACACTTTTTTAGCGCTTCCCAACCCATCTTGCAAAAGACATAAAGAAAATGAGGTGTTCATCATGCACCCGTGCTTAAAAATTACTATCACCCTCTACCCAAAGGAGTTAGACACGAGTCTCCCCATAGCAACCCTTCTGTGGAGTTATGTTTCGACACTGGGGGGCGGATGCCTTCAAATTACCCGACAATCCCCCTCACCATATCTCATTGTCGTGCCCCTCCCTCCTCGCCTGCTCCCCCTGTTTGTTGTGGGAAGTTTAATTCGACAATGGCCATGTCACAATAAAAAAACGGGACTGATAGGTGGCATGTCGGGTTTGGATTGGTTTATGACACACACACACACAAAAAGAGAGGGGAAAAAAATCCCCCTTAAACAAATATTCGACACACCGGAGCGGTAAGACAGAAAAAAAATGACACTGATAATACAAATGAATATATTGATACAAAAACTACAAAGTGCTTTTCTCACTTCTATATAGACTTTTCTTTTTTGGAAGGTAATAATAATACAAACAGTCCCGAGTTTGGGTACCATTATATGCAAAATGAATAAATGCCGCTGGAGGGATGGAGGGCGGGGAAAATGGTCTAACTATTGTCATCAAGGTCTATACGTTTGTTTGCAGTCAACATCCTTTGCACTTCATCCAACGTCCATGGTCTCACTCTGTTTCTCATCTTGTTGTGCAACCTCTCCTTGACAGCATCAACAGTAGTTCTTCTTCTAACAGCTTCCTCTTCTATGAACTTGATGATCTTCAATCTCGTATGTCTAAACTGTCTTTCAGAGCTACCATGGATCTTGAGCCATTCAGTGACAGTTATGTCATGATCACGTAACTCCTTTTCCAATCCTTTGAAATCGTCCCACATTTCAAATAAAGTGGTGGCTTGTCGGGATAGTCTCCTGTGCAACGCCCGCTGTCTTTCCACCTGTTGAGGGGTCATGTTGATTGGCTGTTGGGACTGCTGTGCTTGCTGTTGCTGTTGTTGTAATGCAATTTGTGGGATCGGAGACATGGGCGTGGATCTATGCTGAGGAGGGGTGCCGGTAGGGTTCAAGTAGTATTGGTGTGCCTGTAGCGGTATGGTATGCTGCAACTGGGATCCGCCAACTGGTGGTACAGTGGCTGGGAGCTGTGGTGGATGGATGTGAGACGGTGGTGGAGGACCTTGTGAGTGCTGGTGAATGAGGCTTGGAAGGTGTGGAGGCAATGTAGGTGGAGCTACCGGTGGAGGCACTGACGATGCTTGTGGGGGTGGTTGTAATGCAATTTGAGGCTGAGAAGCAGGTGCAGCAGACGTTGGTTGCGTCGAGGCTATGCTGCCTGCAGTGCTTGGCTGAGAAGATGGGAGTGGTCGTTGTGGTGGTGGTGGTGGTGGTGGTGGTGGTTGATGTTGTTGTTGTTGGCTGCCAGCTTGCACTTGGTTAAGGTTGTTCAACAACTCCACAGTATTGTCAACGCCTCTTTGAAGATTGGTTTGTTCAATTGTCTTGATGTAGTTGGAGGTTTCTTGCAACTTCTGGTTAACCAAACTCAAGGCATTCTTGTTCTGGGATGTCAACAAGATAATCAAGCCGTTGATGGAGTGGGATATCTTCAGGAGAGCCTCACTTTGATTCTGGAATATGGCATTCTGGTTATCAATGAAAGTATGCAACAACTCATTGGTTTTTTCCTGTTGCTGCTTGTAGACATTGTTGACCAAATGATCCAAGGCTTTGATCTTGTTGTTCTGAAACTCAATGATCTTGTTCAAATCCTTGGGGTTGGACTCCAACTCTTGGTTGACAGACGGCCATGAATTTGTGTCGTCCACATCACTTTCTGTCTTATCATCATCGGGACTAAACATGGATTGGTTTATTATGGTGTCCAACTTGTTGGCAGCCTCCACTGAATTCAAAAACTCCAAAAACTCTATCGAGTTGAAAAGGTCACTTTTCGACAATGGGTTCAAAGGGTACTTCTTCTTGATGATAACCATATCCTGCACCAAGCTTTTTCTCAACATGATCAACAACTCCTTGACTTGTAGCATCTCCTTGGAGTAGCTCTCTGGTTGGATGTCGTCAACAAACGGGAAGATCTTGTTCAACAAGGACTCGGGAGGCTCTAGTGAGTTTCTGACAATGCTGTACTCCTCGAAATTTCTAAACCCAGACAAGTTCAACATGACCTGGTTGCTCAACGACTGAATTGACTTGGATGCAAGCTTCTCGGTGGTTTCAATGTCATGGGTCGACAACAACTTTGTTAGGTTGACGTCCTTATAGTTCAACCCACTTATACTCAAGGCATTTATCGAGGACTTGTGCTGCTGGCTGTAGCTGATGGCGGATAGCTTGTTGTTGCCCTTTATTAGCTTGACATTCTCCAAGGAGATCTTCTTGGATGAGTCGCTGAATATAAACTCGTAGGAGCCGTATTCGTCGGGGATATGAAACCGGCTAAACAAATAGGCTGAAATTGCAAAATGAGGACAAAATTCGACATACCTGTTTCTGAAACAGCCGGCGTAGTGGGTGGTGTAGGGTGTGCCTGTAGTTGGAGCAAAGGCAGTAGGGTCTGCGGCGCTGAACTTGACGACCAAGGTGTCGATGTAATTTATTTTTGTAGGGATCAAGTCGCCAATTTCCAATTCTCTTTTGGCTAAATTCTTGAGTGACAAAGAATGAGACAAATTAAAGTCAACCAAAGTTCTTAGTAGTTTGTGGTCATTCAAGTAGTTTGTGTTGGAGGTGTTTCTCGCCTGTAGTAACGGCTTGACTAGTTTGTAGTAGTCATCAATAGTGTATTCGTTGACATCCAAGGAGGAGTCTTCTGAATCTGACATTGTGGGGATGTATAGTTGAGGTAGTTGTAGTGGGTACTTCTTGTGCCTTTTATATTGAAATTTAAATTCTTTTTTTTTTCCCTCTGTCTTGAGTTTCTCTTTTGTAATACAAATTTGTAAGTGAATTTTCCCTTTCCTGTTTAAAGCGAGAAATTTTTCTGACAATGCGGTCCTAGTTTCAAACAGAAAAAAGTGTAATTGTACGTGTCAAGGGAACACAGGACAAGGTTGGAGGGGGTGGGTAGGATGGTGGGCTGCGTGGACGGTGGGAAGGTTGATGGTGTGCACACACAGCAGCAGAAGAATGTAATTGAGGGACTGTAGGTTTCTAGAAAGGGTGGATGTCTAAGTTTGTGTCTCCTTTCTATTTATTTTTCTGTTGTCGTTTTTTAGTTGGAAGTGGGTAGGAGGGATTTGGTTTGTTTTAAATAATAAAGGGAGTTAAAGAAAAAGACAATCAATTCTGAAAAAAAAAATGAATGCAAACCAAATAAATACTGTGGAGTGGGAGGTAGACGGGGGGAGGAGGAACGTAGTGGTGGTGACGTGAAGGTGGTAGATAAAATATGTGGTGGAACAATTGAGTCAATTGATAGTGGGAGGGAGTTGTACTGCCAATATTGGTTGTGTTGTTGAGGGTGGGTGGGTAGTGGGTGGTTGTAAGTTTTTTTTTTTTGACACTGAAATTCTGGTTGTTATTTATTTGTCTCTATGGGTCAAATGGACAAAGGACAAAAGACAAAAAAATAGGACAAGGAAAATTTTTCGGTGTGTAGGAAGACACACTAACAAAGTGGGCAAGTAGGTAAGGCAAAAAAAAAGACAAAAAACTTTTTGGGGAATTTTTTATGACACACAAAGTTGAGATAACACTAAACCAATTTTAAGCAAATGGAAAAATGTCGTCGCCTTCTTTGCTCTGATGGAGGGTCGCTTTTGTGCCAGTGCAGTGGAAATGGAAAAAGTCTAATTTGGTTTTGCGACAATCACGTGAGATCTAGTGTCAAAAAACAATACAAAACCAGTGTCTAAAAGGTGCAGACTATTATTTTTTGTGAAACTGGAGAAATTAGGGCAAGACTTTCGAAAAGGGAAGAACAGAAGAACAGAAGAATCTGACTTCTATTTAAATATGGAAGAAACAAACAAAGCAACAAAACCAAAAAAGAAACTTCCACTTTCGTCCTGCCTGCCTGGGGGTATCACTTACACGCAATATATGCAATGTAATCACTGGTTTATTATATTCACTTTCGGCTTAGTCTAATTAAATTAGATTAAATTGTGTTTTGGAACTGCTTCTAGCGCTCTCTCGCTCGTTACTCCAAACTTCCGGGTGGTATGTTCGCTATCGTCAAAAAGAAAATGAACTTCTAAAACAAGTTTTAGTCCTCTATATCAGGTGTTTCTTTTCCTTAGTCACTTTCTTTCTTGCTGTAAATGGAAGGGAATTTCAACACCCAAGGGCTCCAAACACTTGATACAAGCAAAAAAAGGATGAGCAGGAGGGGGATTCAGGCAACAAAGAAATCGGGAATCTGAGGTACTGGTGAGATTCGCTCTATCAGATTTGATATGTCCGTGAGATGGCGATGCAGATTTCTTGCTTCTATTTTTTGATGTGACGGTTGTGATCCGTAGATTTAATAATTGAAACCTTGCAGTGGACCGCGATGAAAATAATACTTGAATTAGAAGAGGAAAAGAAACAGGTCAGATTATAATGACATAATGACTGCTTATATATAATAACGCCAGTAGATAATAATTTTAATTACTTACATTACATACCCATGTAAAGGTTAGGACAACTTGAGAGAGCCAAAAAAAAACTGACATGTATACGCTAAATTAAGCTTACTTTTTCTTTATTCACATTGGCTCTCCTTCTTTCTTTTTTTAGGTTTTGTTTCAAGTTTTCATGAAATTTACTTATCCGTCTCATTAAAGTATTCCTTAAGTTTATTTCATCACATTTTAGCCTTATTTCTTTGGGAATCAAAAGTGCAAAGGCTTTGTACTTCTATTATGTGTGATACTCGTAAACGTAATTCGTTCACACACTTAAATTCGGCTCTGACTAATACACAGAACATGGTTTTGCAATTACACCACATACACGGACTATCAACCTCACAGATTAGCAAACATACAGAGCTATAGTCACCCTAGACTCACAGCAATGAGCTTCAAGGCTTTCTTGTACTTTGTGCTTCACCACACTCTGATTCTGGTGATGGTTTAAAAATAGCCCACGACTGAAATTCCGCTTCCGCTTCCTCGGCTTCGCGCCTACGCCTTCACCTAGAGCACACACACACACGGTGTTGCTGTATATGCACTTATTTTTCACCTTAGCAGAAGCAAGTGGCCCGCCCACAAATGTGCATGTACATGATGATGATATCATAATGGCTTTGTCAAATCACCAACTCAACGCAGATTGGCGAGCATAATGGGCGTGGAGCGGAGTGCACAGTGCAAAAGCAATGCGTTTCCTCTTCTTTAATTGCTTTTCCTGGGCACATACAACGGTTTTCTATTATTATACTTGTACTACGACTATTGTAATAAAGAAGTACATAAATAAGGGTCACTACATCCATGAGACTTCTCTCCCACCGATGAGATATACAGGTCATCTTGGGATTTATTTTAATTATGGCGAAGAGGGCGATGTAATTATAATAATACCGAACGAAAAAAAAAACAGACTGAATCTGGTCGCATTGTTTCAACACTCCAGACTAAGAGCAGAACAAGAGGAAAAGCCTAATGGTCATGAATCTAGTTGTTGGAGGGGTTGGAGTTTTTCCATACTTGGGGACATTTTGTGGGCGTTTTAAGAAATGCTACATACACCACCAACACAAAAGAAACACAAGAAGCATCCCACAATTTCAAACGTGAATTTTCTTAAGTTGTAATATACCCACTGGACTGATAATTTCAATTATAAAAGCTTAAAATAAACCCGAATTTTTGACATTTGCCCAGTGCGACTAACTCTGGCTGTGTGTGTGTGCGTAATACCGACAGGCGCCTACGTTGGGAATGTAGCATCCGAAGTAAGTGTAACCGTGCTGGCTAGGTGGTTGTAATTGCGAAAGAAAGCGAAACACGCCAGGCAGGTGGGATATTTCAGGGTTGTGTGTGTGTGTGTGTGTGCGTGTTGTGGATAATATTTGATATTAAACTGGTTTTGATGGTAGTTTACACAAAAGACTGTGTGGGCGGTGGAAAAGCGGGATTTAATCAAACTAGTTTGGTTAGTCAAGTATCATATCATGCATGGTCATGCAAGTGAATTAAAATTTTGGTAAAGACAATCATTGTCGCTATTGTTTGCTTCATTTCTTCTCTTCCATTCTAAATTTTTATTTCATTTACATAGCGTAAGTTCTTTGTTTCCCTTTAAACGAACAACGGCAAAACTAAAGAGAAAACAAAACTAAAACAAATTTTTTTTTTTAAGAGTTGCTCTTATGGTTATGATATTACGTATCACACTGAAGAATGTGCAAGGACTTGTGGTAGGGGGAAGGGGGAGTAGAGATATCATTCGATACGAAGAAAAATCGAGAAAGAAAATATTTTCTAGGTACTGGTTAGATGTCCACCTCCTTTGGAGGGTTATGACGTTTAGCCCATCGGTCTTATCCGCTGACGATTCCCTTTTCCAGTGTTTATAGTCTGTCCTCGTAGTTCACGTGTCGTGCGTTCATGCCCAATTCTTTTTGTTCTTTTTTTTGCATTCTCACCTAAATTTTATAATTACATGTTTAAGTAACCCACATGAAATTGTGCCTCCTAGGTTAACAAACCATAAGAGGTATGCTCACATACGTATTGCATCTGTACGTTTGCACAGACATCCGGTTGAAACGAGGGCAGCGGACTAATTATCAAGCGGATCAAAAACTCCATCATTGGCCGTGCTTTCGAGTTCTGGACGTGCGTTTTGTTTCGATAATTCGAGCCCGTGAATTAGTCATCCAGGTTTCGAGTATGTAATCAGAACAATGATCAAACGCAAGCCCTGGCTAGTGGCGGGAAAAAGTGAATCACCAACAGTGAAAAATTTTTTTTTCTCATACACCAGTAGACGTTTCATCTATTGTCCTGTGGTAGTCACTAGACACACACGCACACACCCCTCCTTTAGAGCCTTGGTTTCTTCAGTGTCGTGAAATTTTGCAATAAGGTTTTTGGCACCAATTTTTTGCAATTCGAAAAAGAAACTCGAGGCAGCAGCAGCAGCATGTACGGTGAACTCTAGAACTAATTCTTAGCATATGTACATACTATGTGTTTCAATCACATGAATTTGTAATCATACGTCATCAACGACACACTACTGCTCATTAGTTCCGGAGGTGATGATGGTGATGATGTGCCGGATCATTTAATTAGACAATTACGCAGAGTAACACAAAACACCAGTTCTCAGGGAAGGACAGGAAAAAAAATCTTAGCCCGCTTACATAACCTAGTCCACTTAGCCTGTGTAGCAGCGGATGTGGTGCTTATAACCGAGCATCCGCACCAGTCTTATCTTTACGTACAGTACACCCACGTCTCCAAAATTTCATCTTGTGCACACGCAGGAAGGAATTTGCTCAAGAAGAGCAGTGCAGCCAGCGGGTAAGATAGCCGATACATGACGTATCCATCGGAGATCCGGCTGGATACCCTCGGCTCCTCTACTTGTTCTTGGAACGAGAGAGAGAAAGCGTATAAGGAGTGCAGCGTCCCCCTGTCCTTTTTTTTTTGTAAATCGTTTCTCAGTGCAATTCGTAATTATGTTTGGAGCCAAAAAGTAAAAGATTTACAATACATGGTCTAGTCGCACAGAACCTGGTTTAAATGCCTGGCGGCGCATGTCTCTCTCTCAGTCATGATGCATATCTGTGCACTGCAAGACCGCTGAAATTGTTGGCACGGGAGATATTGCATGAGTCTGATTTCGTGCCACGTCATACGTACGTTCACAGTTTCAGATGCTATTGCTTCCCGTTGCGGAATAGCCTATACGTGAGAACGCGGACATTGAAGTCACCGTCCCGGCTGATATCATAACCCTCCACCACCACTGTTGGGCCCATTATTTCGGGAGAACCATGGTTTGCAGCCTTCTGGCTCCCCCACCCACAATACACTTTCACATGGGCGTGTTCTTTGATTACTAACCCTTCGTTGTTCGCCTCCACTCAGCAGTCTTGGGGTGCTTTCCCTTTGATGCTCTCGGACTTTGGAACAGCTTACGCGTGTACAACAGTATACTATACATTTAATTAATATAAACAGTGAAAAATCAAACTAACCAGCACTTCAATAAATCAAAAACAAACTATAAACCAGATTCATACTTCTATAATATTACAAGAAACGAAAAAAAATAAATACCCGTTGCTATTCTTTTATTACTCATCATCACTTTCATTAATGTCAATTCCATTGACAATCATACCCTTGTTGACAACAATCTTTGTCAATTTGGTTTTGATGCTGTCTTCCATGTACTTGGTCAAGTTCTCGTTATTAAGCCAGTCTCTGGAAATCTTGATTGCCAAATCCAAACTGTCATTGTCTTCAATCTTACCTGGAATCAATTCATTAATCAAGGTGACCAAGGCAGTGAAGGTCAAGAAACTGACACCGGTGACATCCTTCAATCTCAAATAGTTCAACAATTTGATAGCATGGTCGTATTCTTCATTCTTGTAATAGTAGATGATCAAGGAGCACGTCAATATTATAAACTCTTCTTCATTCACCAAGTTTAATGACGAAATCAACGATTTTTGTGATCTTAAACTTGGCTTGCACTTCGTGGCGATAACCTTCTTGTAATATTCCTCTTCTTCTTCCTCTTCGTCTTCACTAGAAGTATTGTGGATCTCATGGTCTGTCAAGTCTAACCCGTCATGAGCAACTCTGAATCTGTCCAAGGAATCTTCGACTTTGGCCCTCAAGCTTTCAAACAAGTATGGAGCATAGTTGGCGTTCAAAACACTGGTGAACAACTGGTAGTACTTGAACAACTTGTCGTCACCGCCGTCGTTGCTGTGCACAAACGATCTCATGATAGTCAAGTCAGTCAAGATCTGGCTCTTGTCTTCATTCAATTGCTCCAAGTAACTCAAGTTCAACTCATGGATAATTTCCAACAATCTCCAGTTGCAAATGACGCCAAAGTAGTCCTCTCCTTGGTAAAAGTCAATGTACTTGACATGGTTCTGTCCATCAATAATGCCAGCATTGATTGGCTTGCCCGTGAAAACATTGGTCAATCTTCCAATCAAGTTCTCGCTGCTAAACATGGAAGCGCCATCAATCTTGCCAATCAACTGGTTCAACTTAATCAAGGACTTGTTCTTGCCCTTGTAGTCAAGGTTCAACACCAACGCAGACTTCATCACCAAGTAGTGGTTCAAGATTGGAGAAACGCTGGCAAACCTTTCTTTAATGATCGATCCAATCAACAACGATAAGAAGCAGTTCTCAAAGTTAATCTCGCAGGCGTTCAAGTAGAAGTAATCAGAAACCAACTGGCTCCAGTCGTTACCACCTTGCAAGTTGCTTATTATCAAGTCACGCTTGGCGGGAGTCAACTGTTGAGGCATCTTCAAACCCAACGCAATCAAACCCCAATCCACAATAGAACCAGTGTCTTCTGTTTCGACATTCTTCTTCTTATTGTCTTTCTTGACTTGCGCATTCTTGTACATTGGAATCAAGATACTGGCCAAGCTTCCAAGCACCAAGAACACCTTGGTCAAGGTCCACAATTGCACAGTCAATGGCGATGGGTTGAGGATTGCGTTAGGGAACAAGTACGAAAAGGGCAAGGCGCTCAAACTGCGGAAATCATTCTCACCGGAGCCCCCAAACAATGAAGTACCCATGACGGCAGCCATACCTCCCAACAAGAATTTGTTTGGTTGTCCTTGCTGAGGCGGAGATTGTTGCGGAGATGTGAATTGTGAGACTGGAGCTGAGTTGTACGATTGGTTCTGTTGTGGGTAGAAACCAAAGCTTTGTCCTTGATGTTGTTGTGGTGGTGGAACCATTTGCTGTGGAGCCATTGGTGCTGGTGGCAAAGATTGTGGGTTCAAGTTAGCTTGTTGGATCAATCTCTGCAACCCCATGTTTTGCTGCTTCAAGATGGCATTCTTAGCTTCCAAGTGCTTGATGTACTCAGTGGCTTTAGTCAAAACACTGGCTTTGTTCAACTTTGAAGCTGGGGTCAAACCCTCCAAATCGGCAATCGAAACGTCATCACAGCCAGCGGCGATTCTAAGCGCAGGAACTGCGTCTCTCAAGGCCATAATCTTGGAGTTGATGTTGGTTCTGTACTTCTTTTCAATCATGTTGTGCGAGTTCTTATCCTTGGACTTTGGCTTGGTGATCTTGGAGGACTTCCTGCTGGCACCCACAGCGGTGGTAGCTGGGGCGGAGTTTGGCATAACAGTGGACGTACTAGTTTGACTCAAGTATGCACTTTGCTCTTGTTTCAACATGGGTGGCTCAGGGGAGGTCAAGATCGACTCAGCAGAATAGTTTGACACGGGGGTCGCTCCATCGTTGTTGCTCGAGTTGGTAGAAGTGGACCCTGTACGTTTGGTTGATGGGTTGAATATTATGTCCAAGTTGTTGTTGTTGTTGTTGCTGACAGGGACGGCAATGTTGGTGTCGTAGCATTCCAAGGAATTGTCTGACAAATAGTCATTGAAGTTTTGGCCAGTGTAGTTGTTCAAGTTCTGCATGTTGGAACCTTCCAAGTCATCGCCACTAACGGCAGATATTGGGGAGTACATGTTTGCATTCAAAACGTTCATGTTTTCATACGTCTGGGGATCGGTGGTGGCATTTCCTGGGATTGCTCCTGATATGGAATCTAAAAAGTCGTCAGCATTAACAAAGTCAAAAGCGTAAGGTTGTTGCTGCTGTTGTTGTTGTTGTTGCCTATTGGAATTGTTGTTGACGCCTAACGGGGCATCAAATTGGGACAACATTTTGCTTTGGTTGGAATAGTTCTTTGTGCACTTCTTTGGAGATGGAATATATACACGTCAAACCAATTGAATATATCTGGGGTAGCCGTTGAAGACGCTGTTGTCGAGTTGGTTCTGCCTCAACGAATAAATAAATAAACAAATAAATAAATAAAAGGAGTATAGTTGTGTGTTTGGGCGGGTTTAGCTGCGACAGATGAGGGAAACAGGTGGTTGCACAATAGTTTCAAAAAGACTCTGGGTAGCTTGACACAAGGATGTTGAAGTTGTAGTTGTTGATAGTGAAAAGTTTTTGGCCAAAAGGTATATTATTCTTCTTCTTCTTCTTCTTCTTGCAAAGTAACTGAAAAAGAAAAGGTGTTGATTGCTTTAATTGATGTAATAAAAAAAATTTTCTTCATCATCTTATTCGTTGGTGTGCTGTGTGTGCCAATATATATTTATTATCAGGTCACTTTTTTTAACAGCAAAAGGGCGAAACTCCCCAGAGACTCACCGCGTACTGAACACAGACACCATTATGGCCTGATTTTTTTTTTTTTTTTGTCTTCTTGTTTTTTTGGCGGCCTCTTGTTCTTGTTAGTGCGCTGCTTGCACAGATGTTTTGTGTCACGGATATGCCTGCGTCCCCCATTGTTCTCTAGCATCTGGGTGCTGCATTTACCCTGGATAACTCCCACATGTAAGCGGAGGAAGAGGAGGAGGTAACAACAACAAACAGCTGAGGGATCTCAGGCGTTAGTGTTTTGCGAATGTGATTGTTCCTGCCATCTAGCCTAAACGGAGACGATTTTTTTTTTGTTCACAGAGTACACGACTTCTCAGATGGGTAACTCCCAAGTCAAAATGTTACACTGAACACTAACGAGGACGTGGTGGAGGAGAGAAATAGCCACTCGTGATGGCAGGTCGGGTATACTCCAAACTGTTAGTCGGAAATACCGTGGCCAAAGCAAGGGCCTGACGACACCCAAAAAGAAACCTAAAAAAAAAGACATGACATGTCCATCTTTAATGTGGGACACAAAGTATACAAAAAACTATGAGCGCAACAATTTTTTTGAATCACTCCGGACTTTTACGTCGCTTGTTCCGATCTCCTACGTGGTCCGTGGCCCCATATAGACTGTGCGCATACACACATATAGACACACAGCAAAACAGTTCCACGTATGGAAGTCAATCTCCGACCACATCTCGCCTCTCTCTCTTTTGGTTTAGCATGCCCTCGCCCCCTATTTCTGGAAGTTCAATATACCGCTCAATATGGTAATCGTAACCGGACCAAGAATCGGTAAGAAAATAGCCAACTTGTGATCAATCGGTGTGAACGCGGTGATTTCATGCGGAATCTCCCTCACCTTGCTTCCTCGTTGCAGGTTCTCCAATGCCTTGATCAAGTTCGACTTGAAGATGTTGATAAGCGGCACCAAGTCCTTCTTTTCAAGGTCCAACTTGTTCAATATCCCAATGGTGCCAAACCCCTCGATGGTGAACGTATTGGTGGTTGAGTTTTCAATAACAAGTCCGTTTTCTGGCAAAAAGATGATATAGTTCAAGTCGTTCGTGCTGTATATCTCATCCAAGTTGATCAAATACGGTATTTCCGACGACTGGATCAAGCTATGGTCCAGCTTCAACAACTCGACGTTGTTTTTGATATAAGTGGCCACCCCATACTCGTCTCTATACTTTGCCGGCACAAAATCACTGAACGCCTCCTCGATGTCAAACTTTATACTTCTCGAGCCATCAGAAACGATCGATATGTGCACCTGCCGGTCAACTGGCTCTTCGCTGAACTGGTGGTCCTTAGGCGATAGGTCGTACGTCAAATAGTAGTACGTGGCAAATGGGAGGATTATGAACGTCGTGAGGAAGATAATTACACGTCTAACCTTGGCTAATGTAGGATTGTGTTGAGTTTTGACTGTGGCTGCCATGTTTCCTTCGTGAGTTTACTCTTGTTGTTGATCAAGAGCCAACACAGTTTTTTTTTTTTTGGCGTGGAATTTTAGCACGGTTTATTTTTGGTACTCGTGGTTGTTACAACACGTACACATTCTCTGGCGGTACAACCAAAGCCCACGGATCTTCAGTAGATCAACACACCCTAGATCATTGCTCCAGAAAGTCCGTTCTTCGGCTATCTATTCCATCAACATCGACTCTACGCAAACGCACGACAGCAATTAATTAATAGTGTGTAATATCAAGGACATATATAAAACTATTCTGACTCAGAAAAATACTCTAAATCACAAACATATCTACAATTGGGACATGAAAACAGCGGGTAGCTCTTCTGTAGTAACGGGTGTATGCACCGGTAATGCCACCAGTGGCCACACGTGCTGATAAACATAGGGTGTCCGGGCTGGATCGTGTTTAAACAGATGGAGCACTCGGTCGCCTGCTTGTCGCCAATCTGCAACTTCTTAAACATCTCGATATTGTATGGGTTCATCTTTCTTTGCCAGCTGTTGTTGAAGTGGCACCTCATCTTGACCAGTCGGTACACCTCCTCGGTGCCGCCTCTATAGTCCATGCCCAACTGAATGATATCACCATCTATGACCGGCATCAAGGAGCTCTCCTGCGATGCCGGCGAAAGTCTTATGTGGTTGAGGAAGGTCCCCGACGAACTTTTTGTATCTCTGAGAAACCACTGGCCATCTTCGTTGCAGAAAAACAATGCATGGGTACGAGACACAACCTTACTCTTGAACACAATGGGGGCAGAGGACCCTTGCGGAGCGTGTGCTGCAGCCTTATTCTTTTCTGTGTATCTTCCAATGTTGATGGTGCTCTTGGGCGGCAACCTACGGATCACGGGGGAAAAATATAGTCCTGACGACGACGACGAGTGGTCTATCAATGGTGTCAATCTCACGGAGTATAGTCCATCCTTGTCTAACCCACCCTTGTTCTCCTCATCGACAAAAGTCGCGTCCTGCGGTGGTCGAATCGGGTGCTGCTGTTCTTGTGGTGAAGGCGTCTCTTGGTCGTCTGGGAGCGGCTGGTGTTGCGTGTCATCTCCGTCGTGCTCGTCGGTGTCCTCCTCCTCATCCGCCATGTTATCTCCTATTGCATCTGTGGCCGCCACGGGCGGCGCATTATTCGCTGCATGGAATGAGTGATTGCTGCCCGTTATCTCATCGTGGGCGTACGGGTGTATGTTTCCCAAGGTGGGGCTGTTGGACATCAATGGTTGTGTGGATGCGGACGATGATGCGGCCACGCCTCCTGATGGTGCTGGTGCTCCTGCTCCTGATGTCGATGTAGCTTCGGAGGACGCATTATGGGAACGCATGGTGAAGTTTGATAAAAAGTTCAATCCAAAGGATGGTCTTCTGGTGGGCTGTTGGTGCTGTGATCGAGTGGGGGGTTCGAGTGGGGAGGACGGACGACTAGAGCCAGGCGAATTTAAAGGTGGCGTGGAGGTTGTTGATTTCGTTCTTGCGGGTGGTTGTACCGAATCTCTGGGTATAGCTTTTGAGGAGCCCTCTGGCATGGTTTAAGACTGCAGAAAGTAGTTGCTAGATAACGAACTCTAAGATGTGGTAGGGGGCCCCAGAAACAAACAAAAGAAGGGAAAGAAGGATTAGGTAGATTGATAGATAGACAAAAATAGGTTGGTGGAAAGAGAGGGTGTGAGAAGCAGAAAAAATTGTTGAACTGTGTCGTTTGAAATTTGTTTTTGTCGTTATTTTTTTTTTTTTGGTTGTTTGTTTGGCTTTTCTTGTGTGCACTGTTGGTTTTCTTATTTTCCTGCTTGCATTCTCACTCTCTCCTAATTTTTCTTTTTTTCTTTACTACTTCGGTGTTGGGTTGTCCAGCACCGTCTTGTACATACTCACCAGGGCTACACATACTCCTGCTCTCCTATTAACCGCAACAACAACTGCTGCAACTCTTTTCTCCCAGTAGAACTCCGCCATATGAAGTGGTCGCTGTTCTCGGCAATAACCCACTCAGCAGTTCGGCTGCTCAACTTGCTGATCTCGCGTTGCCATTTACCCCAGTTCAACAGCTTCTTGATCATAAAGTCTGACGATATCACACCAACGGTCAACCCTTCTATATCGGCGTCCATGACCTCGTTGTATGACAAGATCCCAGACACTAGCTGCTCCTCGCAACGGGCTCGCAAGTATCGCGACAGATAGATCATATCTCGCCCAAATATTCTGCTCTTGCTCGAAAACTTCATTGGGTGCAAAAACCAGTGCAAACTGGGCACAATCCCCAACGGCGATATAAACCCTCGGAGCCATAACGTAAGCCCGGTGATGTTATCCATGACTTCTAGCGAATTCTTGAAAACCTTGGTGTTTTCGTTCTTCTTACCGCTACCACTGAAGGGCCACTTCTTGAGCAAGTCAGCGGACCAACTATCCACAAATAGTATCGACTGGATTTTGGCGCGGTTCCTGCTAGCAAACATCCTGGCATATAACCCGCCAATGTCAAACCCCACCACGGCAAAGGGCCCCTCTATCTTTTCCTTGTTCAATGCTTCAATCAAGTACTCGACAACAATGCCAAGGGACTCTGGTGGTGGCGCAGAATCGGAAAATGCGTACCCTGGACGGTCCCAAATACAGTATCTTTCCACTTTGTCTAAATGATGCAACTCCTCTATCCACTCCTGGAACACTTCGCTAGACGTCAACTGGCCCCCTTCGACAAGCACAATGGGCTGGTCAGACTTGGCGTGGACATCGCCAAAGCACGCAAGATGCACTCTAAACTGGTTGTTGTTCACGGGCACGAGTTTACCCCATGGTTTTTCGTGAGTGTCAAAACTGTGCAACCACAATGTTAGACTGATACACCAGACAACCCACAATAAAAATACCTCAAACACCACCTTGAACAAGATTATGAACAATTCGGAGACGCTTTTGCGTTTCTCAATTCTGCCCGTCAAGCGGATTTCCTGGTAGTGCTTGCCTTCTTCGACCCAGTAGTCCAACAAGGAATTGAACAAAGCGTTCAAACATGTCCACGCGATAAGCGAGATATCTAAAAAGCCCATACGCTGTCTGACGGGCGAAACTAACAACGCAACAATCAAATCAATGAATAGCAACCCGGAAACAACGTACCCCAACAATCTCTCGTAGTACGCAGGCACGACAAAGAACCAATTGCTAATTGCGTTGGTGATCAAGCAAATGATAACCAAAGACAACCCAAAAAAGGACTTGCCCCTGTTGTTGAATCCTGGGATCGGGAAGAACTCGCTGACTAGCAAGATTATGAATAAGAAAAGGTTGGAGTACACTAAAACGGTAACAATGAGTTTCAATAATCTAATTCGTTCTAATTTCAATGGCGACACCTGGGGGTCGTCTGGATCTAATAACGGTTGCAGCTCTAGCTGTGTTGCTTCTCTATCTTCGGGCGGTACCTCATTAGCAGACATAGGTCTGGGAGGGATACTGGAAAGGTGTTCTCTAGACTCAGTACCCTGACTGGCTCTCTCTTCATGGACACTGCCATCTTCAGATGTAGACTTGTATTTTGACATATCTGGTGGTGGCCAAAAGGAAACAGTGGAGAAAGAGAGGGAAGAAAAAAAGAATGCGATAGCAATTATAACTCCCCCGATGTGGAATTGACAAACGCAAGGCTGTAGCTAAAGAGAGAGAAAAAAACCTGTCATTGACGAATGGTGGAAAGTGTAGGATTATTCCGTGTCTAAAGTCTGGCTGCCCGATGTTGCCTTCAATAGTAGCAACACCCAGAAATAGGAGAACGCATTAGAAAGAAAAAAAAAGCGACCGACCCGCTTCATAGCCCGTCTACGATAACGGAGACAAACAGAAAACGAAAAAAAAAAAATCAAGACGACGCCAGACCTCCTCTTATCCCAGCATAACTATGGGTGTTATCACTATCCCATCAGACACCGAGATTTCTGGGTCTGTCTACTATGAGATCCATGTCAAACTACCACTCCGGTCGTTTGTGGTCAAGAAAAGATACCTGGAGTTTGAGCTGTTGGTGCTGAACCTATGCCACCACTTGGGCATTAGTACCCGAGATTTCCCCTATAGTTTGCCCGGCAAACGCATCCACTGGTTGAATAAGACCAACGTTGTCGAAGAAAGGAAGGTGGCATTGGCAGAATTCTTGAACAACATCGTACAGGACACATCTCTCCAGAACGAAAAAGATGTGTTGTCATTCTTGCAGTTGCCCCTGTCATTCAAGTTCACCAAAGAGATGTTGGGCAACGGTCGAGCTGACTTGGAATCGGTGGAAAAGAACTGGTATGATGTTTACCGAAACTTGAAGCTGGATATTTTGAACGAGTCAGCATCCAATGTCAACGAAAAGATCCAGCTCCGTGACAGAATCAACAGACTGTACCAACCAAGAATGATCGAGTTGTTGCAGACTTTGGGAAGTACGGACCGCAATGAAGTACACAAACGGAAACAATTAATTGGCCAATTACAGGAAAAGGTAGACGAGTTGTTGAGCGATGACCAGCCACAACTATCAAAATCAAAGAGAGTTTTGGGAGGCGGGGCTGCAGTCGAAACTGCCGAGACCTTGCCATTGGACAACAAAGAGCTACTTCAGCACCAATTGCAAATCCATAAAGACCAGGACAAAGAGTTGGAGCAGTTGAGGGTCATGATTGCGAGACAACGTCAAATTGGGGAGTTGATCACCTCCGAGGTTGAAGAGCAGAATGCCATGTTGGATAGATTCAATGACGAAGTCGACTACACGGCTGGGAGAGTCAAACAGGCCAGGAGCAGAGCTAGAAAGATTCTATAATAACCTATTTATTGCATCAATGTTGTCGCCTATGTTTTGTACACGGGTTGGCTCTCCAAGCTGTTCGCTTGAAAGCTGTTCTACGGCATGGTCATCCAACAGTCTGTCTGTATTACCATCGAGTCCCCAAAACCCGCCCACATTTTGGAAGAATGCCTGAATGCCAAATCTACGTGGCGGGAACGAACGTCCTGCGTTCGGTAAATTGAATATGCTAGGGTGGTACTGGAAATAGAACGATGCCCCCACAGAAGTGCCGAGAATCGAGCCAGCAATAATGTCCCGCAAGAAATGCCGATTGTCGCTTACACGAGTGCTAGCAACAAATGCTGCTAAGAAGATGGGGAAAAGGGTGAGGAACACTTTGAATGAATTGTTTCTGCTATCAAAGGTCTGGAGTCTGGCGGCAACGTTGAGTGATGTGATTGTCATTCCGGTGAACACAGTCGACAGGTGACCGCTGGGGAACGTTCTGAATCCCTCTTGCACCAATGCCCAATCTGGTTGTGTGCAAATCCCCACATGCGAAAGCCGATTCACCGGGATATTTTGGTACATTGGCTCGCATCTGTCGATAAAATCAGGTCGTGGTAATCCTGTTATATTTTTCAACAACACTGTTGCAAGCAATTGCGTCGCCATTGCTCCTAACAAACACAAACTGCCGGCAAAAAAATCCCACAAGCGTCGTTTGATTGGCAAAGGAAGGATAATTGCAAAGATCAAGAACTGCAAAAGCGGGAGACCGGCAGATATGAGCACCAACAACCACACAGGAATGGTGATTGCACTTTCTGGGAAATAGGTGAATCTAAGTGAAATGTCATAAAGCAGGAATTCGTGGTATCTTGGTGGGAGCGTTCGTCCTAATGTGGCTGATAGAGTCAAAACTGTTGAGTAGAACAAAAAATCAAATGCATATGAGATGGTTGACAACGCAGAGAGCTGTAAGTTTGTGAATGTAAACGTCCAATCTCTAATCATCATTGTTGTGTGTTGCAAAAAGCAGAATCCAAATATCAGAATTTCCGGTTCTGCGCGCCACTATAAAAATGGGAACTAGAAGAGAGTGAGAAAATTTTTCTCTCTTCTTTTCCACCAGTTCTTTCTTCTTTCTTCAAGTCAAAGAAACGTATGTGTTGAATAATCCATCTTTCTTTTTGTATTTACGTGATGATAAAGTTTTCGCCTATAATTGATTCTTACATGAGAACATACCAAACAATTACACCAAGATCTACGCTGATTTGATACAAAAAAGAGCTTATGCATTGTCTATGGAATAAAGTACTAACCATCGTCACTTCAAGACCTCGCCCCAGATTCTAATACCTTCCTCTATTTCTTCCTTGGTCAAGTAACTGATGGATAACCTGACACTGTGTTGTCCCCAGTTTCTTGTGTCGCCAGCAACTTCAAAGTGTTCACCCCCGGCAAGGACAACACCTCGGTTAGCCAACTCGGCAACTGTGTCGTAGGAATTGGCACTTGGCGTCACCACCCAGACAAAGTACCCGCCTTCGCCGCCATAGACCTTTGTGTCTTTGGGCAAGTACTTGGCGATACTCTCCTTCAACACCCTGACTCTTTCGCTGTAGACCTGTTTGAACGTCTCGATGATTTCGTCAATCTTACCTGACTTTATCAATTCGGCAACCACAAATGTCGACAACTGGTTTGGCGTACCCCCTGAGCGGTTGCTGCCCGTGGCGGCCAACTGCTGGACCAATTTAGGAGTCGCGCTTTCCTGCCACCCCACACGAAGACCTGGTGCAATGATCTTGGAGAAGGTTGCGTTGGAGATTGTGTTGCCGTAGGTGCTGGTCACAGTGGCCCTGTCTAAATGACTGAGCCTAGCAATGGGGACTTTAGCGCCAGTGTAGTCCAAAAACTCGTACACGTCGTCGCTGATGAGCAACAAGTCGTACTTTCTGGCCAACTCCAACAACTTCTTTCTGGTCTCCAACGAGTAGGTTAACCCACCGGGGTTGGAGAATGTCGGAACCAAGTACATGACAAATCTGTAGAACTTTCGGCTTCCCCTGACTGGATCTGGTTTGACGTTGATTTCGCCGTGGACGGGTTCCAAGCCCTCCGAATACCTGCTCAACTCCTTTTCGAGGTTGTGCAAGTCTATGCTGTGCTCCCCGTCTGGGGTCTCGTCTATTGCCGTCAATTTGCCATCCAACCCCACATCAAGAAACGAACTGTTGATTAAAAAGTATGTCGGGGTGACGATGAATGCCCTTTGGGTTATCTCTGGCGATGTCACCGAGGCGAGGATGTTGGCCACTCCATAAGAGGCACCGGCAGTCAAGTTGATGTTGTTGGGATCTGACCCTTGGATTCCAAACTTCTTGTCGACCCACAGTGCCACAGTTTTGCGGATCTCCAAATTACCGGGGTCGGTGCCGTACTGCAAAGGATGCTGGTTTTGCGGGTCGTCGTCGTACGACAAGTAGTCGGTGTCTAATAAGATCTTCTTGTAGGCGTCGGCAATGGCCTTAGCAGGAAGCAATTCCCTGGTGGGGTGGCCCTTGAAGAAGTTGATCATTGGGGGGTATTTGCTGAAAGAGAAAAGATGAGGGCAGAGACGCTGAGGAAGTTTTTCTGGTTTGAACTGCACGCCATAGTCGCGCTTAACCGGGGGAGAATGCTCAAAAAGGAGATTACATCTACTGGGGGTTGGTCAAGCTCGTGCAACAGATGGTGTGTACGAGGTGTAAACTTTTAGCTAGGATTGCAACCCAACAAAGTAGGCAGGGGACAAGCTTGTCTTTCCTACAGCCATTCCCATCACTTCCCAATACACCTCACACCGTCCAACGCCCTCTTCTCCTTGTCGCCCGCTTTCCCTTGGGTCGTCTCATACTCAATATCACCACACCCAATCGTTTTCGCGTGGGAGGCCAAAGCAACGGAGAAAGAGAAAAAAAAATTGTTCGCGGACCAATAGCGACACAGCGAATAAGCAACGTTCATTACATTATTGCCAGACAAACAACGATGCCTACTGCCACTGGAATACTTTTGAGTTCCGTCTTCGGTACTACCGTCAGATTATTGCAAACCTCCATGAGCGGGAGCCCAGCTAAGCTAGCATCTAAAGTTACAGGCTACGGTTTGACCATTGGTGCTACGATCGGTGTCTACCTTTTGATCATCGACCCAACCCTCGAAAGCAACAGAAAGCTCTTCAACAGAAGATTGGAGTTGTTGCGTGAACAAAGAGAAAAGAAAGCCGAGTTCTACGACTTCCAGCCAGCCAAGAAGGAACTTCCATACAAGAGAGGTGCCATTTTCGGTCTTCTCGATAAGTTAGGTGCTAAATATCAATAAGTAGGGGGGTTTGTTTTTTTATTATACATTATTATTTACCTAATCAATCTCAACGGCTCTGTTGAAGACGCCGTCATCTTCCTCTTCATCAGAATCTGCTTGGTCGGCGTCGCCATCATTTTCTGACTGAGCAGCACTATCGTATTCCTCATCGACGTCACTGCCGCTTTCTTCTTGGCCCTCCTTAAAGTCTTCGTCTTCATCGTCGTCATCGTCGTCGCCAGCAATCTCCGGCTTGAAGTCACCAACCACGGCTAGCTCCTCAATCAGGCCCGTTTTCGTAAGCTCGTGACCGTCGTTTGTAAACGAAGAATCGGTGATGTCGTGTGCCTTGATGAACCCATCAATCATATTGTAGTACTTTTCATCAATCATACTAAACTCGTGGTGCCGCTGCTCTTCTTTATTATTCAAAACAGACATGTTCAAACTGAACGTCAGACGCGTGATGTTGCTGTAACCTGCTCTAATTATACGCGTGATTGGGAACACCAATATCGGTTTCCGGAACCCAAAAATGATGTATGCTGGGTTGACCGAGTTCTCTTCTAAAAGCAACAACACCCCTTCTTTGGAACCCCTGTGGCAATTTACCATTATGATAGTGGGGATTTCAGACCCATTGATGGTTATAGAAAGGGCGTCGTCCTTGTTTAGCGAATAAGAGTTCTTGAACAACGACTCGGCCGGTAAATAGTTGATAACTGAGATACCACACATCTTGAACTGTCTCTGGAAGTGATCAATGATACGCTCTTGAACGGGATCGATGATCACTGAGTTCTTTGCATGGAAAAACTGGGCCTCAAAGTTTGCTGGGAGCTCCCCGTTGCGCAACTTCTGTTTCTTGATCAAATCCAAGTTCAATTGGCACACAATAGGGTCCTTTGAAGCAGTGCTGTCCTCGGGGTAGAATTCGTCATGCATCCAGCAGCACAAGTAGCACACTCCCCGCTTTGATGGGTTGGTGGTGCTGCCCAACACCGGCAAGAAGGCACACAACTTGATGGCTTTTTCCAAATCTGTGAATGTATACTCGGGGATGTTGTTCGCAGGGTTGACAATTGAGAGCGCAGGGCTTGCGGACGCTCCGTTCTGGATCAAGTGAAGGGTCAAGTTCATCTTTTTCCTTACGGGCGACACGAAGGATATCTGGTTGATTTCGAATATAATGGTTTCTGGAGGGATCACTTTATCTTCCACCGCCTGCACTTTTCTTCGCTTCACAACCCCGTTGGTGAGGTACTCGTAGAGGTTGCCAAACACCTCCAAACTGTACTCATCTTTCTGAACAACCGCGTTGACCTGTTCTTGTAGTTCGGCAGGAAGTTGCAGAAGCCAATCGGTCTCCATCGTTGCTTGTGGAAGAGAGGCTCCTCCGTGTTTGATTTTTTTTTTCTTGCTTTTTCTCTTGTTGATTCTTACCATCACCAATAATGGAAGAACTACTAGAGGCGAATGCTACTATCCTACACGTGTTGCCGAACAGTTTGCCCGGGTTGATTACGCGTGTGCCCGTTTACGATATACTTTTAGAATCAGTGGAGAACCAGTACTTGAAAAACCGGTTGGCTGACGTGGATATTGACCGTGGCGTCACAGAGTTGTCGTTTGATCGAGACAAGGCTGTCCTACTATCGATGCTCCTTGGGAACAGTTTCACAACAGCAATGGATCTTGTGTTTAATCTGGACATCTCAGGACCCGTATCGGACACGACGATAATTCCTGTGGTCAAACGAGACACGGCTCAGTTGTTGGCCAAGCTCGGTCTTTGCTGGAAGAACGACACCTTGATTAAGGGGAACCTACACTTTATCCACCGAGAACGCGGCAGCCCCGTGCATGTTGATTTGGCAAACTGGTTCTGTGAATGTCAAGAGTACCAGACCAAACACTCTGACGGCATGGAGGTGATAAATGTTACGGGCGACACACTCGTACTGCGGTTGCTCCACGAACTGAAATCGAAGGTTTTGTCGCCATTACCCATATGCAGCCATCTTATAGCTATCCTTATTGTTAAATACAACTCTGACAAGTTCGGCACCTGAGCAGATCAAGGGTTGTGGGTCGTGTCTATCGGCCGACAACCAAGTGACTGAACGAACAATGTGTACATAAAAAAAAGAAAGAGAAAAGTTATCGACCTTCTCTCCGAATTTTTTTTTTCCCCTTCTTCTGAATGATCACACTTTGGTTTCCGCCAACCATATCTACGACAATAGTCAATCTTTTTTTTTAGTTGATCTAGCCTACCGACACGTTTTGATAGAACCCTACACTCTATCCGCCCCTTTGCATTACTTCCTCTCCTGTTCAATTCATAGGAAACAACCAACCATTATCCAACCCAACCCAAGATTTCTTTTTTTCTTTATATATTTTTTTCTTTTTTGGTTTGTTTTCGTTTGCCATTCTCTTTCTCATCCAACAATCAAAAAAAAAAGTTCTCAGAGTGAGAGAAAATTTTTCAACAACGACTTGGAGCCAGTAACTTATCTAACTACCATTCATTCCATGTTCTAAACCTATGTCATCGTCATCATCATCTAACTCAGGATCCCTGCGCTTTCGTCTGGACGCAGCGAGCTTTTCTCCCAGCCAGTACCCCCATTACGCCATTCCTCAACAATTCGCGACCAACCCATACATGCACCAACCGATACCTCCTCAACAACCAGTCTACTTTCAGTACCCTACTTATCAAGTAATGATCAACCCAATGTACGCTACAGGGTACCAGCAGTCATACATCCCAGAGCAATGGATAACATCACAGCAGCAGCAACAGCAGGCACTTTTCATGGCCACCCAACAACAACAACAGCAGCAACAACAGTTCCCACAACCACCGTATACACCCAGCAGCTACGTAATCCCTTCGAAGAGCTACAAAAGCAATAGGGCACCCAAAGTGGTTGACCACCCACCACCGAAAGAGCCCAAGAAGAAAGAGGAGCCTCCCGTGGTTGACATTCCGCTCTTTGTAAACACCACCAGAAATGAATACCTTCAGAACCATAGCTTGACTCAGGAATCTCGCTCGATAGAGGACCTTCAAAGAGGGAATATGTTAGAAGAATGCATTACAAGCAATGATAGAGTAATTATTAATACCAATTTTATGAAAATTATAGACGCAAACGACAACAAAACAATCATCACCAATGGACAACCAGAGCCACCCCAAAACAAAGCATCAGCATCGACCACTTCCGTTGTGGAGCAGCCACCACAGGCATCATCTACATCACCGGCAACTTCTACTTCGTCGCCTGTGCCAGCCCGTAATTGGGCGTCATTCTTACAAGCTACAGCCCCACCACCTCCGCCCACACCAAAGAAGACAGTTAAGCCCAAACAGGCAACTCTGACTCCCACACAGCCAACTCCGGCATCGCGCTCCGTAACGCCTGTAACTGCATTCAACATCAACAACGAATCGGCACAACCACTAGGAATCTTGTTGCTCAGGATTATGTTTGACAACAATTATTCTGTCTTCAATTCTTTGGCCAGATTTGACGTCAAACCTCGAGGCTTGACCAACTCGGGCAACATCTGCTACATGAATTCGATATTGCAGATTTTACTTTATTGCGAACCATTCAACAGATTGCTAAAACTTATAGAAACAAAATCCATTGGGACCTTGGGAGTCTCACCCACACCATTGCTCGACGCTACCATCACATTTTTCAACCAGTTCCAAGAAGACAGCAAGGCTCCTGTTTCACCAGAAGATTTTTACTCTTCTTTGACCCAACAAGAAAAGTTTGCTCACTTGAAGTGGGGCCAGCAGGAAGACGCCGAAGAGTTTTTAGGGTACTACATTGACGGGTTGAATGACGAAATGTTGAGGGAAATCAAGCTGGTGAGTACAAGCCAAGTTGACAAATTAATACAGACATATTCCCAAGAGCACGATAGCGAGACCGCTTCCAGGTTCAAGTTCAATATCAAATCGACAATAAAGCGAATCAAGAACGAAGAAGAGGACGATGGCGAGTGGAGTCAGGTCAATAAGAAGAAGAATAGCACAACCAACAAGGTGGAGGTGGACCCCACGCCGCTTAAAATGATATTTGGGGGCCAGTTTAAATCGGTGTTGACGATACCGAAACAGTCGTCGTCGTTCCAGAAATCCATAACGTTGGACCCATTCCAGCACGTGCAGTTGGACATTTCGGCTGCCGACACCATCGACGATGCATTCAAGCACTTGAACGAGCTAGAGAACATAAGCTACACAAACAACAACAAGGAAGTACAGGCTAAGAAACAAACATTCATTGAAAAATTGCCAAACGTTTTAATAATACACTTGAAGCGATTTAGCTACCTAAAAGACCAAGAGATTGGCGTTGAGAAACTAAGAAAGAAGATTGATTACAACCACGACTTAACGATACCCAAGGAAGTGTTGGCCAGCGAACCCAGCTCGCCGATCAAGTACCAGTTACTGGCTGTTGTCTACCACCATGGCAGTAGCGCGGACGCTGGCCACTATACGAGTGACATACATAACGCTGGTGTCTGGTGGAGAATAGATGATACATTCGTGAAGCAGATAAAGAACGAGGAGGTGTTAAATGCCGGGACAGAGGAGAATATAAAGAATGCATACATTCTATTGTATACGAGGATATAGTCCGTGTGTTCTATTAAAATATTACTAGTGTGTTATTAAAGCTACATTGCACCAACAACAACCATAGCAGCGACGGCGCCGGCGAGGGCAGCGCTTCCAAGTAGTCTATCAGCACCGTTGGCGGCGATAATCGTGTAGTTGCTTTCCGGGGTGGTGGTCACGTTGCCCTGGAGACTAACCACAGGCACAGCATTAGCCGAGGTTGCATCTGAAGGTAATGTTATAGCTGGGGTCTGGGTTTCAGCCGTGGTGAGGTAATCGATGGTACACTCTTCTGTGATTGTCAAGGTGGTTGGACCGGTCAAGGTGATGACCTCGCCGTTGATAGTAAGGTCGGTGGTGTCTACGAGCGCGGTGTTAGTAAATAAAAGAAACAGTTGCGGGATTTTAGACAACGAGGGCTATGACATACCTGCGACGTAAGTGGTCAAACCTGAAACAGTGGATGTGACAGTGACAGTAGCACTGGCTGCGCAGGCGATTGCAGCCAAAAAGAAGGATATAATAAATTGCTTCAACATGGTGGGGGGGTTTCTATTATCTAGTGGTTGGGTTTTCTATTTTTAGGGATCAACCAAGGGCGGGAGGAGAGGAAGGAGTACTATTATATATACTTTTCTACAACCTGAAGCTTGTTGTGGTTCGCTGCCCCAAGATCTTTTCTTGGGGGATGAGCCGCACTCGTGCTGGCTTTTTTTTTGTGGTGGGCGAGATTAAGGTTCCATTGTGCGACGCGGTTCTCGATTGTTGGCGTGAGAAGATGGCTGGTGCGTGGTGCCCAAATCAAGGTCTGAGGGCCATCGAGGGCCATCGATGGCCTTCGACGAAGCAGGCGCTGGTTGGATCGGGTGGCTGTTGTGACGAGCTTGAAGATGAGGAGAATGTCACAGGACCCAAATTTTTGTTTGTGGATGACAACGTTGTCTCATTGTTTACGTTTTGGTGGTTTTCGTATTTTCGTGACAGCGCGAGAAATGTTACAGCCCTGGAGGAATTGTGTTTCTCACACACCCACCCCCTGCAGACTTACCAATCCAACAACAAAAACTGTGTGTATTAAACTTGTAAAAGATAACCCAAAAAGCAAACTCAATAATAAGAAAAAACTCTAATATACAAAACTAATTATAAATAAACACGCCCCTAGTGTAGCTCATTACCAACATTCGTAACCACCATCCACCACCAAGTTGTGGCCAGTGGTGTATGAGGAAGCAGAGTCCGAGGCCAAGTACAAGATCGAACCGACAAACTCCTTTGGCTCGGCCATTCTCTTCATTGGGATCTTGGATTCCCACTCTGTCTTCATCTCTGTGTGGCCGCTGATGACGTTTCTTGTCAATGGGGTCAAGATGTAGCCTGGAGATAAAGTGTTGACCCTGATGTTGTACTTGGCCCATTCACAGGCCAAGGATCTGGCCAAGTGGATGACACCGGCTTTGGACATGTTGTACATACATTGTGGTTGTGGGTCGTTGACAATAGTACCGGACATGGAGCCAATCAAGATGATGGAACCAGTCATGTTGTTGTGGATCAAGGGTCTGGCAAAGGCCTGTGACACGTAGAAGGAGCCCAAACCGTTCACCTTCATGATGTTTTCGGCATTCTTGGCTGGGTACTCTTCGGCTGGGAAGTTCTCAGCGTAGCCGGCGGTGTTGATCAAGACGCTGGCAATCTTGCCGTGGTGCTCGTTGATGGCCTTGAAGGTCAAGTCGACAGCCTCGGCGTCACCAATGTTGCATGACCAGGCACTGACCTGGCCAATTGGGGATTCGTACTTGCCCTTCATCTGCTCTTCACCCCATTGCAACACGTCTCTGGCAGCCTGCTGGGTTCTTTCCAAGTTCATATCGATCAAGGCAACGTCTGCGCCTTTAGCCAACAAAGCCCTGGACACGACAGCAGCCAACCCACCGGAGCCACCAGTGATGACAACCAACTTGCCGTCCAACCTGAAGCTTGGAACGATGTTTTCGTAAGACCAGTAAGATGAGGAGTCCATTGTAGTAGATGTAGATTAGTGTATGTGTTTCTTTGATGGAGGAGAAAGAAAAGATGCAGGAGATTATAATTTTTTGGCAGATAGGAAAAAGGGGAGAGGGCACAGTGGGTTTATATATAGCAGGTGGTGGACAATCTAAAATTGGAAAAATGCCATACAAGCATTGGTGGGTTGAGAGGGTTGTATGCGATGACCGCCTCACTTCGGGAAGATGTAATTTTTTTTTCTTCTGGTAGCAGGCACAGTCACAGTTAAGAGCGTTTGTTCCTTTTTCTGTGTCGCTCTCTCCCCCACTGGTTGCAGTATGAATAGACGGAAGAACTGTCCAAAAAAACAACGCACAAAGAAACCAGAAAATTCCTCCCTGGAATTACCACGGACTGTTGTGGTTCTTATTGGGGGATCAACCACACACAGTCCCCCGCACCCACCAACCAACACGTTGTTCGATTCTAGGTTCCCGGACTTCTGTAACGCACAATAACCACGACAACAAAAAGGAACAAGATCTTGGCTCTCTCACTTCCTCTCTCTTACACAGAAGGAATTAAACACCCACCATTGTCATTGTACGAGCCAAGTGTGCACCCACCAGTAGATATCGAAGAATCTCACGACAAAGTGGCAACACCATCGATTCTTTTTCGTTTTCGCCCTGCCCACTCTGACAGTTTCATGCAGCGATTTTGTTATCGGACAGCTACAGATATCCCAACCGTCAACTTGGAGGGAAGAGAGAAAAAAAAAAAAAAGAAAAGCCACGGGCCCGAAGAGAGAAAGAGAAAAAAAAAAAGAAAAGACAGAGGTTCGTCATCGGACATGGTGTAGTAATTACCGATACCTTGGTTTGTGTAACCGCCAACGTCATATTAGAGATAAGAAACTAGGCAACAGGACGTCATATCGGAGGCTCAATACACCCTCCGTCGGATTGCTCAAAAGCGAAAGGGCACTACGTAGCACATGAGCCCCGAGAGCCACTTTTTGTTGGGCGGCTTACATGAGATGCATCTGTTGTTTTATCTCGCACCGTCCTAGATGTCAACCACCCGTGGGATTTAGTTTGGTTGGATTTTGCTGTGAAATTTTGGTGAAAATATGCTCTCACACCGGAGTTTATCATGAATATTATAACTATCCTCTGAACAATAGTCAGGCCCACAAGGAACGGATATGGTAAACGAAAGCTGGGGATCCTTGTTCCGTACCACTATGACTCACTGTCCTAATTAGGCATGCCAAAGCGTACAACTACGAGGAGAGAAAAAACCCATATAAAGACGGGGGAAGGTTCGCCAAAGTGCCCTTAGATGTCTACAATTACCACCACCAATGTCAGTTACCATCAGACCTATTCAAGAGAAAGACAAGCCCGAATGGTTAAACCTCTGGACGGGCCCAGGGGGTTACATCGAATTTTACAATGGGTTCGATAGAATGACCCCGGAGATTTCTGACACCACCTTCTCCAGATTCCTTGACCCAACAGAACCCGTCTACTCCATTGTAGCTGTGGACGACAACACCGGGAAGGTTATCGGGTTTGCCAACTACTTGACCCACAGGAACACCTGGACAATTGAAAATGCTCTTTATCTCAACGATTTGTTTGTCAGCGCCGATAACAGATTGCACGGCGTCGGCAGAAAGTTGATCGAGTACATCTACGACGAAAGCGACAGGTTGAACTGCAAGAAATGCTACTGGAGCACCCAGTTTGAGAACCACAGGGCCCAGTTGTTGTACACCAAGGTTGGGGTCAAGAGTGGATTCTTGTTATACAGACGTCCATAAAGTATTTAGCAAATGTACACGTCCCTCCTGGGGTTTTTTCTGTTCCTTTGGTGGTGCTATTTTTTTTTTGTTTGGAGATAATCGATAAACACCTCCTGAGGCTACATTGCCATCCTGGCTCTTTCCAAGTTAAACCATCATGAACTTTCTTAGAAAATTCATTGGGACAACCACCACTGATGAGGTCGCCCTGATTCCGTCAGGAAAGTTATTTCTCACGCGTTCTAAGCAGTCTCCGAAGGGTGCCCTTGAGTGCCTTTATAATGATGCATTTGCCTCAATCAAGCAAACCACCAGCCCTTATTATTTCCAGTTATGTATTACGAGAGTGTACCAGGAAGGCGAGTCGGAGTTCAGCAGGTTTGACGACTCTGATGACGACGACGATTTAGATGATCTGATCCCGGCAAGCGACTCCAAGTCCCAATCCAAAGACGAGTGGATTTTCCCAATCACAGAGGAATTGAAGATTTACAAGTTAGATAAGCCAGACGGCACAAGAGCCATTGCGTGGAAGGACTTGAATGGCGACTTGGGAGACAATTTCGAGTTTGTGATTGAAGAGGAGGTCAGAAACAGCGAGGTTGAGTCGTTCATGTTGACAATCTACAAGTGTTTGTATGAAGGGAAGTACCACACAAGCGCGTTAGGAATTAACGATATGAGTCAATTGAAAGAATTTGTGTACAACCCCAAGATGGAGTTGTTGACGTTTGAAGATTTGAAAGAGTTTGACGAGTTAGAGGATTCAGACGAAGAGGATGAAGAGGACGAAGATGCAGACGACGAGGAGGATGAAGACGACAAGAAGGATGATGATGATGATGATGATGATGACGACGACGACGATACAGGTGCTGGTGCCGGACTGAAGGGTGCTACTGGTAGCCAGAACTCGCTTGTTGAGCCAAAGGGCGAAACAAAGTACAGCACTAGTAATTTTGACTTGCACTTGTACGACGCCGATAGCGGGTCCTTTGTGTTGCAAGCTTCAAAGCCAGATGTCGAATTAAAGTTGATTGACTTGGGTAAGTGGGAGTACACACTTTATATCCATAGCGGTGACACTAGAATCAACGGGGCTGTCAGCAAGAATATGAACCCTACCTTCAACTACGAGCACTTGTCTTTTATTTTCAACTACTACACGTTGGAGAAGGACGAGATTGCGGCATACTCGTGGTTGTTGAAATTCCCAACATTCAAGGATTTGGCTGAATTCCAGACCAAGTTTCTTGCGTTAATGTATGAGACGTTGAACAAAGACATGTGGGGCAAGAGCAAAGAGCAAGACTATTTTGTTGAAGCGTTTTCCGAGATGAAGCTCACCGATGAAGACAAAGAGGAAGCGACTGAGTTAGAAGAGGAGGAGGAAGAAGAAGAGTCGGACGACTCGGAGTACCAGGGTGAAACAGCCAAGTGGGAGACCAAGGATCAGCGCGATAAGAACAGCAATCTTGCTGTTGGGTCCTCGAAGGATCGATCGTATGTTGTTCGAGGAGACAAGATTGGTGTCTTTAGCGAAACAAACGATGGTCAGCTCATCTTCCAGACGGCCATTACCAATTTGACTGACCTCCAGGGCAAGTCTTTCAACCCTGAAAAGTTGCTCCTTCACCAGCAAGACCAGTTTATGATCATGTCCAACCCGGGGTTCAACGACAAGTCGTTGTACAAGATGGATCTCAACCGTGGGAAGATAGTCGAAGAGTGGCAGGTTTCCAAAGACGTTCCTGTGAAGTCGTATGCTCCAAACTCCAAGTTTGCTCAATTGACAGACGAGAAGACATTAACGGGTATCTCATCGAACGGGCTGTTCACCATCGACCCGAGATTGAGCGGCACCAAGCTAGTCAACGACAACACCTACAAGGCATACAAGACCACCAACAACCAATTCCAAACCTTGGCAACGACCGACAAAGGATACATTGCCTTGGGTAGTGGTAAGGGTGATATTAGACTTTTTGATAGATTGGGTACGAACGCCAAGACTGCCTTGCCCTCACTAGGGGACCCTATCATTGGCATCGACGTGTCGAAAGACGGTAGATGGTTGTTGGCCACCTGTAAGTCGTACTTGTTATTGATTGACAATAAGATTACGGAGGGCCAGAAGAACGCCGGGAAGTTAGGGTTCACGAACTACTTTGATAAAGACAAGAAGCCAACACCTAGAAGACTCGCCTTGAAACCCGAGCACGAAGCTTACATGGTGAAAGAGAATGCGGGCAAGCCATTGACGTTCACCCCTGCGTATTTCAACACCGGTCTCGACTCGAAGGAAACCACCATTGTCACATCTTCTGGTAAGTATGTGATAAGTTGGTCTATGGGCAAAGTGTTGTTGAACAAGCCCGATCCATACGTGGTCAAAAGGTACACGCAGAATGTCATTGCAGACAACTTTAAGTTTGGTTCTAACAACGACGTGATTATGGCATTGCAAGATGATGTGTCGATGGTCAACAGACGCAGTTTAGCCAACCCAAAGAATGTATTTAATTGATATATATATATATAGCTATTAGTTTTTAATACACAACAGATTTTTCTTTACCAGAACTTGAACGATTGTTTCATTTCCTCTAGCCATATTCGGCGGAAAGCGTTGGCCCTCTGCCATGCCGTGGGTTTGAAATCGTGGACGTCAAACTCCTTGACCTTAGAGGCATCGGGGAACTCCTGGTAGGGGATACGATTAATCCGGGCGTGGATCTTCCTCACCCAGTTGTTGAACCCCGGGGACTCAATTAGCATGCGATAGAGGTACTCTTGTAGGGAATGTGGCGGGGGTCTCATGGCAGCACAGTCATTGATGGCGAAGTTGAGAAGTGAGAAAAAAATTCCTTTGTGTCGGGATTTGTTCACCGTATGATAATACAAGACGATGCGGAAGTCGGAAATATGCGATACCGATTTATATGGAGTTTACCTCCAAATGCCCTAGCGATGGATATGATAGGTTATCAGTCTGTCCCCGACCGCTGATGCTCTTGGACCTTGATTACTGAAGCTTGTACAAAGAAGTTGTTCCAATTCTCCAATGGGTTTTGACTTAGTAAGAGAGGAACCACTATACAAATCCTATGGACAAAATGGCAAGTGAAGTTTCTTCACTTGTCCACCAGCATCGACACTCGTGTCGTGCAGCTGACTAATCAAAGGCAAAGGACTAGCAATTCAAATAATATAATATAAATCATAGGCAGCTAGGACAAGGTATACACTTAACCCATAACCTTGGCTATGGAGATGTGCAACTATTTGGATGAAGCTTCCTGTTCTCAAGATGTGATAGTTAGTCAAAGACTACTCTAATTGGTTCAAGTTACAGTCGTAGTTATTCTCTTATTTAAGCCTACGTAATATATAATTAACAAGTTTGTTCTGGACTTCGTTCTCCTTAAACAGTGCAGAATATGCAAGCAACACGTCCGATAGGTGTTTGTCAATTCCTGTTTCATTTGTAGCAAGTCGTGTGTGACAGGAATTCCACTGTGAAGTCACACGTGACAAACGTGTCCTGTATGAAGCGTGTGGGTTAAGTGCCCAGATGTCGCCCTCAGGCTAACCATTCAGCATTTGGTTAGAGTCATTGGTGTAGTGTGTGACAACTCGTGTTCCTGCACACTGTTACTACACAATAGATTGACTAGCGAACAGGATTTCTATTTTCTGATTAAATGTAAACATTACAATCAAGAGAGGGAACAAAGAAAAAAAACTTGTGGTCTTCATTTGTTAATTTTCAAGACCACCTTCTTCCCAGCCATCTACAGTACCTATGAATGTGTTAGCCAACTCGTCATCTAGCGAGGATGACTCAATCGTGTCGTGCAACGACTTCGACTTGGACTATAGTGATATTATCCCACAAGAATCCGCATCCTCGTCTATTGCGCAGAACAGAATATCGCTCCCGCCAGACTATTCCACATCAAACCGAATCACAAACGAACTATTCCAGGTCACAAGCAACTTGAGAAAGTGCCAGCCCAAGCGGTTGAACAACGACAAGATCGAGAGGTTGATCCAGGACCTTAACGTGAATAGCAGCCTAGAGGAGTCTGGGTTTGAGTTGGATGATACGGTACGAACACGAGTGTTTAAAGGACGGTTCAAAAACCGCAACAGCCCTTACGCCATGCTACCCAGTTTGAACGGATACTTTGACGAGAACAAGGAGAACCGAGACAAGCCGTCGAGAGTGACGAAATCGAGAATTGGGGCCTCATCATCCGCACCTATTCTACAGCCCATCACCAACAACCTCAAAAGAATAGCCACCACAAAAGAACAGCGATCGCCCAAACGGTTGTGCTTGCCCAAGCACACCTCGCTACACCCACAAAAACCATCGATCAAAGCATCGGGCAATTCAAGCATATTCCTCATCGAGTCCCTGACGGGGTTGATAAATGATGCCACAAAGTACGGCACCGAGTTGAATGGGTCACGACATGAAGACTACCCATTGCCGGAACACGAGAACGAAGTGGTGCAGATACCTACAAACGAAGACGATAACCCCAAGATGGCCATCATACGAATGTACAAGCCCAAGAAGTTTGGCGAGGGTGACCAGAACCAACAGAAGAAGAGTGGGTTTTACACTGAAGCGGAGTTTGACATATACAAAGACCAGCAGGGATCGGGAGTGCAAGTGGTTTCGCTGTCGGTTGGCACTAGCAGCTCGAAGAAGAAAGTCAGATGGGCTAGTAATTTAGAGTGGTAAGTAGATCTCGTAACCCATACACGCAATTTTCTCACAAGACTTTTTCTTGCACTAGGCGCGCGGTCGCGCAGCCACTCCAAACGAACACATCAACAACAACACTGAAAAAAAAAGTACTCGTCCACCTGTCTTCCTTTCTTACCCACACCACATTCGCTATGTCCACCTTTTTCGATGAAATGAACAAGTCGTTTGTCGACGTCAAAGTCACAGACGACAAGATCGACACCGCCGACTTTTTAGACGCTTCTGAGTCCTTGGTCAAGTTGTTTGATCTCTTGGGATCTTCTGCCTTCACGGTTGTCAAATCCGATATGACGGGTAACATTACAAAGATCCGTACCAAGTTGTTGGCCGATCCAATCAACAGCGGCACGTTGCAAGACTTGGTTCTCACTGAAGCCAAGACCAAAACCAAGACGGCCACCCAGGGTTTGTTGTGGTTGTCGCGTGGTTTGCAATTCACGGCCCAGGCCATGAGAGAGAGTATCGACGATCCTTCCAAGGAGTTGACTGTCACGTTCACGGATGCATACACCAAGACATTGTCCCAGTACCACGGTATGTTGGTCAAGCCAGTGTTCAAGTTGGCCATGAAGGCCTGTCCATACAGAAAGGATTTCTTTGAGAAATTGGGCGCCGACCAAACCAAGGTTGCTGTGCAGTTGAAGGAATGGTTGGAAGCTTTGGAAAGAATCGTCAAGCTCATCATGGATTTCTTTGCCTCTGGCAACTACGGTAAAGGTTTGTAAAGGAATGTACATTTATTCGCCAATTTTTTTCGTGGCTTCCATCAACTCGTATAGCTGTCCGATCTGCTCGGGCGACATCTTTTCCAAGTCCTCTTTGTTCATCTTGCCGTCCAACCAGGTGCCGCCGTCTATCTGCTTCAAGTAGTCCTGCCATTCAGTCAAGAACCCCACGATGTGGAGCGGGTTGTCGATTTTCTTGTGGTCCTTGAACTCTTTTTTCACGTACTGGTCGCCGACGTAACGTAGATCCTGGGGCAACTTGTGCGCATGAGCTCTCAAGATGGCTCTGTATAGCTGGAGCGGAGGGAGGATGGGGGAGGCGTTTCTCACGGGACGGCGTGGTTTGACGAGACGGATAAGTGTGGGATGCATCGGCGGGGTGGAGAGAAAGAGCGAATAAGATTGTGGGTGGATGTTTTTTTTTGTTTTTTTCTCTGGCCAACCATTTGTTCGCTGTGGAAGAAAGAGAAGAGCGAAGCTGTTCTCGCACCGTGGATGTTGCCCCAGAGTGGTAAGATCACCAGGATTCTCTCGATCCCGGCGACGATTTGCTGAGAAGGATCATGGCCCAAGCATAGGCTCTTGCCAAATTACGAACAGCTCTTAGCCCTGTTTTTGAAGGATTGTCAACACTATCATCCAAAGCTTACCCACAAACGTTCTCTAATGCAAATTACTCAATCAAGATACTTCTATTTTTACTTGAAACTATAATACGGGGTAAACGCAAAGCATTTCCTTGCATAGTCTATCCGGAGATATATCTGGCGCCACCTAAGAACTAAGGCCGAGACCAGTCGCTCCGTCCCAAACCCGCCCATTGTCAAGATCCCATCTAGAAGATTGACGATGGGTATTCCGTGGTGTTGTCTTGCCTTATTCCCCCAAAATGGAAATACGCACCAAAAAAAAAGTTGCGAGGGATTGTGTAAAATTTCCCAATTGGGTAAAGTCGTTGCAAAAGAGAACTGGCCCCATTGTTCGGTGGAGAAGAAATTTCCCAATGAAGATTCCTAGCGAAAAGGTTCGCTAGGACGTTAGTGAGTACATATATATGCTCCACCCTACGTACCCTTTGGTTTGAAGAAACAAATTTAGTGCAAATTCTTGGTTGTTTCTTCTCATCACCATACATTCGTTCCTTATTGATAAAGCGGTTCACGGCCATGAAAGTAACAACCGTCAGCTCATTGCTAGTTACAATGACTGCTATTGCGCAGGCAATAGAGCATGATAAAAGAGGATTTTTGGACGACCTTTTCGGATTAGGTGGAGGAGATAACGCAGCCACCCCCGCAGCAGCTCAAGAAACTACACCAATTGTCACCCAAGCAGCAGCTCAGGAAACATCTCCAGGAGCAACCACTGCTGCACTCCAGGCAGTGCCAAATGCTGTCCTCGTAGCCAACGAGGAAGACCCCAACAACTCGACAACAAGCAGCAGCAGCAGCAGCAGCAGCTCATTATTGACCACCCTTCCATCTTCATCACCAACCCTTTCGACCGGGAGTTTTGCCGCTTTAGCTGCTGATGATGACTCGCTGTCCAGCCAATTGACTTCGTCGCTGGTGTCATCTTCAAGTGAGCCACCTTCCTCCTCCTCCTCGGCTCCATCATCGAGCTCTTCTACCGCAAGAGGATTGTTGGCTGGTTTATTTGGCGACGATTCGTCTTCAGAAACCGCTTCCCCATCGGAAACTGAAGATGACGATGAAGAATGTGAAGAGGAGACAGAGACTGAGGAGACTACTCCGGCTACTACTAGACCAACGACTACAACTCCAACAACCACTAGACCAAGCGCCACTTCATCCACCACTAATGGATTCTCGTTCCCAGATTTGTTTTCGAGCCCATCTGCTTCACCATCTGGAAGCTCACCATCGGTCAGCTCCACTACGGATTTGAGCTCGCCGCTGCTTAGTTCTGTGAGCGCCACATCAGTGCCAAGTTCAAGTTCAGGTGCCACTACTACTACTACTACTACTAATGGTAGTGGAAGTTCAGGTAATTTCTTTAGTGATCTTTTCCCCGGTACGCTGTCATCCAGCAGCTCGACAGACGACGATGACGACGACGAGTGTGAAGAAGAAACTGGTTCATTAGCCTCGACTACCCCAACCGGCGGATTCACGTTCCCAGACACAACAGTTCCAACCACGACAAGATCCACTTCGGACTTGCCAACCAGTATCACTCCTTCGGGAAGTATTTTGCCAACCAGTGGTTCATCAGTAGCAGGACAGTCAATCACTCCTAGCGGTACAATTACCCCTAGTGGTAGTATCACTGGTGGTTCGTCCCTTGCTGGTCCATCTTTTGTTTCTGACGATGATGATGATGACGAGACCGAGTGTGAAACTGAAACCGACATTGATACCCCAACTCGTGGCTCAACAGCACCGACTGTGATCCCAACCGGTGGTTCTACCACACCAAGCGGAAGCATCACACCAAGCGGAAGCATCACTTCCAGTGCTTCGTCTCTTGCTGGTGAACCTACAGTTTCCGACGATGACGACGACGACGAAACTGATTGCGAGACTGAAACTGACGTTGAGACACCAACCACCATCCGTACCACCCCAACGGGAGGTTCTGTGATACCAAGCAGCTCAGTGGATCCAACCGGCACTGTTACTAGTAGTGCCAGTTCACACGAAGGCGGAGCAACTACCGCGCGCACTTCAACCACTGCAGACCAGGACGATGATGAAGAAACAGATTGTGAGACTGAGAGCGATGTTGAAGTTCCTACGACTGGCCGTCCAACCACTGACCGCACTACATACGTGCCAACCACTGCTACAACCACAAAGGTCGAGTCGACTACCGTTACCCACTCAAGCACCTATGTCACCACCTCCACAAACTCAAGAGGTGAAACCGTGTTGACCACACAGACAACCGTTTACACGTCCACTGCCACTGCCACTACCGTGGCTGGTCCATCTACTACTGCACATGGCAGCGGCGACGACGACGAAGAAGAGGGCGATGACGATGAAACCGATTGCGAGATTGAACTGCCAACAAAGCCTCCAGTCCACGTTGTCACAACCACCACCACCGTTGTTTCGAACGGGAAGTTGACTACCAAGACTTACACCACCACACCTCCAGCTGTTACCTACACCACTGCTGTTACCAAGACAACTGTTGTGTCCAACGGCGTTTTGACCACGAAGGAAGTCACCACCCAAGTTCCTGTCACTGTGTATAACACGAAGACTGAAGTCGTGACGATTACCTACACTGGTGCTGGTCAAACCTTCACTACCCATTTGACACAGTCGGGGGAGATTTGTGATGAAACCGTTACCGTTACAGTCACCACCACTTGTCCACAGACAACCGTTGCTCAAGGAGGCGGTGTCTACACTACTACAGTTACCATCATCACCACTCACACTGTTTACCCAGAAGATTGGGAAGACGATGGATACGAAGGTGAAGGAAGTGGTACCTCCAACAACAACGGAGGCGGAGGCAGCAGCAGCAGCAACGATGATGACGACGACGAATGGGAATGGGTCGAGGTAGACTGCACGGATGTTCCGGATTCAGGCTCCAGCTGGTGGAGTGGCTCTAGTTCTGGAAGCTCTTCAGGAAGTTCAAGTGGTTCTTCGTCTGGTTCCAGTGGCTCGAGTGGTTCAAGTGGTTCATCATCTGGATCGAGTGGATCGGGATCAGGATCAGGATCGAGTGGTTCTTCAGCAGGATCTAGCGGCTCTCCATCTGGGTCAAGTGGTTCCAGCGGCTCTGAATGGTGGAGCGGAAATGGAGACTACGGATACGTCTGTCCAGGAGACGAAGGCTATGACGACGATGATGGCTGGTGGAGTGCAGGTTCCGGCTCCAACTCTGGTTCGAGTGGATCAAGTGGTTCCAGCTCTGGCTCAAGCTCTGGTTCTGGCTCCGGTTCAGGTTCAGGTTCAGGTTCAGGTTCAGGTTCAGGTTCAGGTTCAGGTTCAGGTTCAGGTTCAGGTTCAGGTTCAGGTTCCGGCTCGGGTGGTGTCACTACATCTACCGGACACGGTAGCTTCAGTACTGGTTGGACAAACAGTACGACTGATTACATTTGTGACGAGGATGACGAGGATGACGACGTCTCCCTTACCTCCATTGACTCCAGTGCCACCGAAGATTGTGATGACGAAGATGAAGAGGAATCCTTCACACTGTTGAACACGAGCTACTTGAATACCACCCAATTGAACAAAGACGTTGTCGCAAGTACCGGTTCTGGGCAAACATTGAGCACGTCGGTTGTTCTCCCAGAAGCAAGTGAAACTGCGTCAGAATCACGCAACGCTGGTAGCCAAGTTACTTACGACGGAGCTTTCATCGCCGTCGTTGGGTTGTTGAGCATTTTGATGGTCTAAGATGAAAGTACAGGAATAGAATGATGGGCCCTCCCCACCGAGCAATGCAGGTCAGCAACAACAGTGATCTGGAGGGTTTAATCTACAGGAAAAAAAGACTACCCAAAAAAAAAAAATAATACGTGATTTCTTCTTTTCGGTTTTATTAAGTTTGTTATTTATACTAATACCATTTTATACGTTTCTACACTATAAGATTTATATTACATTAATTAAGACTGTTGTAGTGATCGGGGGTTGTGCGGGCGCGACGACAAAGCCACAAGGGGAACAAGAAAAAAAAACTAATCAACCAACCACAGACAGCAACACCTTTGCCACCCTCCACAATGGCTGTCGACCGTCAGACCCTTATATTCTTCATCGTGATGTTTATCATCATGTCATTGCCTTCGGGTAATGAGCCAATACGATCAGACAAAGACCGACGAACACTAGAGACGTTCCAGAATCTGATTACCAACTCCCAGGTAATACTAGAGCAATCGAGTTACGACACCGGGTATGGCAACATAACAGGGTTCCAGCTATCATACGACGACCATCTTGACGGGAAGGTAGCTGCCGACTGGCCAATCCATAAGTACGATGCAGCGCATCCTTGGACGGAGGACCAGAAGTATTCCGTTTTGCCCAACGAAGTGAGCGACAAGGTTCGCAAGTTCTGGGGCGTGAGTCCAGCTGACGAACAAGCCTATTTGTTGAACATTTCTGGTACGGCGGAAGGAGAGTTTAAATTGGAGAAGCGTGTTGAGCCGACAAGGTTGGAGATCCCGCAGTACTTGAAAGATTATTACAAGTCGAGAGAGGAAGATCTGATGGCGAGCGACGAACCAGCCGTGAAGAAACCTGTTGAAGAAGTGGGGAATGTGACGTTCACCGATGGTGTGGTTTCTATATCATTGGTTGGCACGCAGTACAACTACTACGAACCGAAGTTGAGAGACACACGGGATAGAATTGATAATGCCGTCGTGGTGCGATTGGAAGTGAGTTTGAAAGACAAGCCCGAGATTGAGCAGCACGATTTGGTATTCCGGGGAGTTTACTTCCAGGATACTGGGGCGTTGATTGCTGTGACGAACTCGGCAAAATTCTACGGAGACTACGCGTTGCCGCATTTGGCTATGAATGACAAGAACTTTGAGGTGGCCAAAACGCTAATGGCACAGCACGGGAACGTCACCAACGAGGATGTGACTATAGACAAGATGAATGCGCAAGTTGACGCGGCATACTCCCAATGTGAGTACATTGCGTTTTTGCAGTTGAAGAAGACCGAGTACTCAAAGCAGGAGTTGAGGTATATTGACGACGAAATGATGAACCCCACGGGCAAGCCGCTCCCGAAGCAGATTCCAAAGATTGTGGTTTCCGACATGTTGATGTATAGTCCGGACTGTGGCATTGTGATTTCGAGCGACGCCAGGGGGGAGACGTCGGCCGTGCTGCGATTGAAAGTCAAGAACGAGCTTGTCGGGGTGCTCGTGTTGGTGGTGCTAGACTTGGCGTTGATCTTGAGTGAGATGAGCAAAGTGAATACCCCTGGGGCATTGAACAAAGTCTCAAGGTACGCGTTGATGGTGCTCGCGTTTGCCAACACTTTGGTGGCATTGACGTCGTTGTTGGTGGCCACGTTGTCAACCAGCTCGCAGTTGTTGTTGATTACCATCAGTGCAATCAGTTTCTTGAGCACGGGGATCTTCTTGTCGCGGTTTATCGTCAGCGTCATGGGCAGTCAAGTGAATGAGCGTGCGGCCAGTTTGGTTGACATGATCCGGGGTTCCAACGAACCAATCTTGCCCGTGGCGAGAGAGCCACCACAGCCACCTCCAGCAGAGCACACAAACAACATCATGGGCGGGATCTTCATCGCCAGCATCATTGCGTTGTTCATCACAATCAGCGCGATGCAGTGGAGAGTCAGGTATAGGAAGTACTTTGAGGTTGTTGGGGTCGTGGTGCTCAACAGCCAGTGGGGTTTCCAGATTGGGCGCAACTTTATCAAGAACAATAGGCGGTCGTTGTCGTGGGAGTTCCTACTTGGCGAGAGCATGATCAGGGGGTTTGCCGTGTGGTGGTGGAGCTGGTTCCAAGAGGAGGGCCACATGTTGCCGCTTGTGAGTTTTGTCTGGTTGAGCATACAGTTGTTGGTGCTTGCTATACAGATGTACAACCCAAGGTTGTGGATCTCGACGAGGTTCCTCCCAGAGTCGTACAACTATTTCAGGGCGATCGATCAGCCAGACACGACGTGCTCCATTTGCTTGACAGAGATTGATGGCAAGAACAGAAAGGACTACATGGTGACGCCCTGCGACCACGTTTTCCACACGAGTTGTTTAGAAAGCTGGATGCAGTTCAAGCTCCAGTGTCCTACATGCAGAAGTAGTTTGCCCCCTATATAGTGTGCGATAATGAAAAAAGCGACGCGGAATGCTAAAGCGGAAAGTTTATTGGCAGTCTAAAATGGCTGTAGCCACACTTGATTCTTGCCAAGTTGAATGACACCATAAATCCGATAAGACCTGTTAGCAGCCATTTAAGATTAGTAATGGCTTGCCACAGTTAGGTGGTATGTCAACCGCTCGAATGCCCCGTGTCTCTGCAGAATGTTTTAAACCACCAGCCATGTCCAAAGGAATCATCACCTACAACGAGCAAGAAGTTGATACCAAGTCCCCCTACATCGACCTCACCCACGAGATCTCCGACGAGGAGCAGCAGAGAAGAGACGCCTCGTGGAGCTTGAAGGTCAGGAAGTTCTTCTGGGACGGCACGGGCAAGCACCCCAAGGAGCAGCAGTACCT